>WYDF02254174.1:0-20181 GCA_009867245.2 Adranes taylori
ATATATACCTTATATGGTATAATGTATGATTAGATTTCGTTTATTAAGCATATTGTTCAATTGATATATGACATTAGTATAATAGAGTAAATACTATTTCCAGGTTAGATAAGAAAAAAATTCGTGGACCGGACCGACACCCTACATATTTTACATAATAAATGGATGCTAAGAGTCCTAAGTGCTAGCTTTGCATGCATTTCTGTTAAATACTTTGCGTGATATTCTTGCTATTAGACCAATTATAGCAAGGTGTTATGGTTACAATCTGAACCCGCTAATCTCATATACTCTAATTAAGCTCACAAAGTTTCAGTTTAGAGAACTCACAAAATGTAAAATATTTCTACTTAATAAGTCCCTAGTCTCGTAGTATCATTTCGACTGGGACTATTTTTAATCTAGGTGGTCATGGAGATTAACTATAGCTTGGAAACTATAGTAACTATAGCGTGGTCACTATAGCTTGGAAACTTATAAAATTAGATATCTTAAGCAAATGCAGGAAAAAAGAGAAGGACTATCAGAATATCTAAATACATACAAAAAATGACTTTAAAGTGTATAAAACTTGTAATTCAAACTGATGTTGTTTGCAGTCACATCATTCTTATGTTAGTTTACTCTTATATTATCCTGAGTGTTGTTCAACAGCTCAAATTGACGAGATGATTGCTTTGTTGCTTAAACGTGTTTTTATGTTTTTCAACCCCTTCAGATCCTATACACATTTTAAGGTACACTGAATTCCCACATCCTGTTTGTAATATATAATTTATGATGTTTGCTCTTGTATTCAACACGACATACTTCAAGGCCAAATACTATAGATCCAGTAAATACATCCAGTATGTAGCTCCATCCACACGATGACAATCTAAATTAAAACGTGATTCAACTGAATACATTTTAGTACGGGAAACGCGTGCGAGAAAAGCGTACGGGAATCCTATTATGTCTATTTAGACATAATATGTGTTGTTTCACATTATTTCTACTATAAATCTCTGAATTCCATTATAATACAATAAGCTTTCATAACTTGTATAATTAGAAGAAAATATATTTTATAGGTTTGCAAAGAAAGTGAATTCAAAGGGAGATATTCATCTCACAAATATCATATACATTATAACGTACATTTAGTACCAAATATTAATTAATATTTCATTTTCTAAATCATCCAATTTCTCTTTCAGCAAAATGATGATAGAAAAATATGATTGAAAAAATCAGCAGCATGTTCAGTATTTGCTAGATTTCTTGGAAAATTGCGAATTTTCGGATGTTGTCCAAGAAAATGAAAATGATGACGAAGATTAATTAGCTTCTGACTTAGAAATTACGCCAATTATTAAAATCGGGGCGGATGTAAAGACTAGGCAGCACACACTGAAAAATCACCTAAACTGGAAAGCAGTGCGAATATTGTTGACACACAAGCAGAAGTAGAAGGAGAAAAGAATGCATATACTACAGAGATGAATTCGTCCAAGGAAACGAGTTAAGTGGAATACAGACGAGCCTTATGAAAGAGAGAATGAACTTGTTTGGAATTTTGGAGAGGGTGATGAAGAACATGAGGAAAAGGAGTAAAGTATGGTTAGTGAAGACTTGCCGTATCCCATTGATTATTTTGCAAGGAATATTTCTCCGAAAATTTCGAGAATATTGCTTATTATACAAACATATATGACAATACAAATATATATGCCAATGGCAATCTATATTTAGAAACTTCAGCTTTTGAGTTACACATTCTAATTGGAACCTTGAGAAGCTTACCAAAAATCACCTGGAGCTTACCCTGGAGAGATTCTTTCACTTACGAACGTGTTTGCATTTACTGAATAATTTAGAATGCCCACCAAATTACAAGGATACATTTTATAAAAGAAAGTTGATGAATTTAGTAAGAGAGAAATATCTTCAGCTGAAACTTGAACAGAATTTGAGTATTGATGAACAATTGGTGCATTTCACTAAAAACTTGTCCATCAACCAGTATATTAGAGGAACACCATGCCCTTAGGGAATAAAAGTGTTTGTTTTGCCTGGAAAAGTTGTACTCGTTATGACTTTATTGGATATGAAAACAGTTCAACAGAACTGGGGCCAGATGTTCAGAAGTAGTATGTACAGCATGCAGCTGTTGCATGCACCATTGTAAATAAATACAGAAAATAGTCCAAAATCTTTATTTTGATCATTATTTTTCTTTGCATGAACTTCTATGGAAATTAAAAGATCTTTAGAACGTTACACTTTTGCACCTGGAACTATATGCATAAATAGATTTTTCTAACCACCATTGATGCCCGACACTGATTTCAAGAAAAAAGCCGTGGCTTTGCTGACCAAATTGTTAGCGAAGATGGAATCATTGTTGTAAAGTGGATGGATAATAATGCTGACCATCTGGTATCGAATTTTCTAAGGAAAGGTGAAGCCTACAAAGTGCGCCGATGGAAAAAAGGGAGAATAAGTATACATGTTGATATCGAGAAATGGAATCTTAGGGTGATAAGGTGATTTCGCGTTTGTGAATATTTGGAATTAGTAGAGAGAAGACTGTCAGAAAACCAACATGCAAAAAAGAGAGAAATGGATCTTCAAACTTTGAGAGCACGAGTTGTAGAAAGCATTCTTTATCGCAGAACAATTCAAGAAAGAAAACGAAAAGGTCGACCAAGTTCTGATCAATGTACAACCTGAAAACTAAACCTATGCTGATAATAAAAAAAATCTTGATTGAATATTAATTAATAGATATATATTATTTTTTACCCCAAATAACATAATTCTATTGTGAAGGAGTAGAGTTCTATAGACTTTTCTAATGTCAAATTACGTAATGTCAAGTGCAGTTTTTATAATGTCAAATTACGTTAAACTTTAATATTGTTTTTTTGTATTTGTTTTATCTTTTAAGCTTGAAACCGCAAATGTGTACACACAAGGAGCATTCTGTATGTATAATTATTGATAAGCAATCCTAAGCACCTAAGCAATTTTGAACATTGTATTGTAAATATTGAAATCAGATTAATTACCCTAAAGTAAATTTACGACATGCTATTTGTGTGTAAACGTTTAGCGTCTTAGATTTAAATTGCCTTAAGATGTAACTTATTCTTTTGTTGTTTTGGGATTTTCTATAGATATTCAATAGTGCAGTAATTCTCATGTAAGATTACTATCAGTTTTCTAACTACAACACCAAAAAATAAGCACTTGCAATCTTGTATATAGCAAGATAAAAACTGTTGCTTAAGAGTATGGTTCTCTTATTTCTCCCAGAAAAACATAATAATTATGGGCAAATGTAAAGAAATGAATATGTTGGTGTATAAGAAACAGCGGGTCAATCACAAGTATGTGTTTTTCAGTAGAATTTATCAGGTATATTTAATGATAAATCAAATAAATACTTATAATTGGGTCAGTTTATAATTTCTATTAACGGCTTCTTAACTCCTGACTTATATGTAGTTGAGTCCGGAGTTAAGTCATTGTATATACAGTCGTGTTATATACAGCCACAGCTAAATTGTAAAAAGTAATTTAACATTATATTTATAAATAAAGTTTTAGTTATTTAAAAAATGGCAAATTTCTCTTGACTCTATAATATATTATAAACATAAATAAATCTTACCATAACTGAAATTAATGTAGTAAAGAACTAAGAATATAATGAGAGTTTTATAAAAACGTTTCATGATCAATACTGGACAACGTAGTAGTTATATAAATGTACAATTAAATTGTGTTTCTATTTCAAAGTTGTCCAATTTATATATGCAACTTATCGCAGGTAATTATAGTTTTGTAGCAAGTCTTTTCGAAATTGTATTTGAAGATCCCAACATATGCGTATTTCTATGAACGATAATTGCTCAAGTTCTATGTAATTACAGAAGTTATTATCAGCATATTTTAACATTTAATATACGTACTTCGAACTTTATATTTAGAACTCCATACTTGGAATTCAATGTTTCTAAATATTATTTAATATTTATTTCTAAACATTATTTAATGAATTCAATGTTTAAAGCAATAGCTAAAAATTTGAAGGTATTAGAGCCTATATTTTGGGTATTGTTAAAGTTGGACCACTAATGTTGATATATTGTTAGATAGATTTACAACAATTAACCCAGTAAAAATAAAGTTTGTATTTCTAATAGTTTACAACATAATTTTGTTGTTGCTTGAAAATGAGATTTATATACTTGCTTGCTAAAATTTTTTTAATAAAAACGACTTAGTCTTTATTAGGTTCCTTAGTTTTATTATTCGATCTATTATAGGAACAAAGATAAAAGTAATAATTTTCTCTTATATCAAAAAGACAACGTGCTACTATTGGAGAACTTAAGCCACCGACAAAAAGTTGTAGCAAGGCCAGAAGGATTGAAATTATATAATCTGCCCTTTATATTAATTTTAGAGGTAATTATAAATGTTATACGACTTGTTATTAAATTTTTTATTAACCAAATAATCTATCAAAAAGCGAAATGCCGCAACGGTGCAAGTTGTGTGTAACTACTTTGCTTCGGCAACCAGAGTGCCTTCCGCAAATTGGCTAGGTGAGTATATTCATGACCAATACGCAGATGGCTGGCCTTCATCATTGACTAGGGGACTCATATGTATTAATCAATATGTAAGTGTATGTTTGAAACGCGAGTCTTAAAACATGTCACAAAAATTATATCTAACTGTTGCATAGAGTATGATGTCCGAAGAGTGTAATTTTAAATAATGGAGAAAACCTGAAATATCTTGTGTCTAAACTACTGGTCGGCAAACATTTTTCGCCGCGGGTCATTATCAATGATTACTTCAAAGTTTCTGGTCATTCCGTACATCGGAATAGCTTCGGATTCCGAATTCTATTCGGAAAATATTAAATAACAATAGAAATAGCTTAAAACTTAGTAACAAAGTTTTTTAAAAAGTCTTAATGTTTAGGCAACCAAACCATTTGTTTTAATTTTTGTATATTCTGTTATACTTTATTACAAAACCTCAAGCTGGAAAATTTCAAATGGGTCACTTCGTGACCTGAGTTTCATAGGCTGTTAACCTATCTTCTACATGTTAGTAACAATTGAATAAACAACATAAATTAATCCCGATTTATAATCGGCAGGGTAATGTAAAAGTTTAAGGACCCTGAAACAAAAATTCTTCGGTGTTGAGTAAGTCCCGAATTAAAACGAGGTTTTCAAAATTTAACACACACTTTTCCGTAAACTTCAACAACGAATTTGCCCGAATAAAACTTAAACACGAATTTAATTTCCAAATCTAATTTAATTATTTTTCATTTTTCATTTAGTTTCTATAAAACGTTTATTTAAAATATAAACGTATATTTAAAATAAATGTTTCATGAAACGAACGTAAACCGTTTGAGAAAACACGTTGTTTCAAAAGGAAAACAAATATGAGAATTGTTTTATATATATGTAATTGTTTTATGAATGCAAAACAGAGAGAAGGAAAGAGGTATATAAACGTTACTTAGGAAGAAGGCAAATAACAAATCAACGCCTGCATGCGTCTTTACCCATACGAAATACAAATTGACGTAACTGATACAACATAGATAGAGACAGAGATAGAGAGAGAGAGAGAGAGAGAGAGAGAGAGATGCCTGTCGTTGAAATAGCTAAGCTTGTAATTACATTTAGCTTGTAATTACGCAAAATTGGAGAGGTAGTTTCAATATTGTTATTGGTGGTGTAATATTGTCAGACATTCACCTTTTAGAGCATGTCGAATGTTTAAATAGTACTATATTATAATCATGTTGGGAATCTATGGTTTGAAGTCCATGTCATATTTTCAAATTCTTGGACGGAGATATGTTCAACATTCAGATATGTTCAACATTAAACATTCAAAATCAGATTAGCGTCCATTTAAATATCATGGACGCACATATTCATAGGATGTAGCGGCGCCCTTGTTTTTTGCATTAAATGTATTGTGAACTACTCATGTGAGGTATCGTTTGAAAGAGAAAGATGTCGTTTGAAAGAGAAAGAGAAAGAGGTCGTTTGAAAGAGGTCTTAATCCAACTCTTATTCGAAACAAGTGATTACGTACTTTTTCCAGAATTAAATTACACCGAGACTACATTGTCTGTGTAACTTCGACGCAGCTTATTAAATGGTCCACGGATACGCAAAGTTAAAAACAACGAGGTTCTAGATTTTAAAAATTTTTGTAAAATTTATAAAAATGTAAAAAATCGAGTAAAAAATCGAGCGTTTTTGTAGAAAATGAGTAGTATAACTTGAGAGTTATACAAAATACTTCTTGACTGTCACAGAAATTTATATCTTTCCAATACCATATTTTTGAAAATCATACATAACTATATATTTACATTTTATACTTTTTCTCATTTTATACTGTTTTCTGGGAAACGTTCAAGTAGTACGTTTAATTAACTTACGAAAACTAAAATGCGAAACATCTAGGCAATTTTTAAAATGGTTTAAATAATATATTTTAAACATTTAACATAAGTATATACTGAAATAAGAAATAAGCATAAAAATTACAGAAAATCAAATTTTTAGAAGATAATACACTCTATGTGAGGAAGAAGTGAAGAACTACGAAAATCAGCAAAACTATGTGACAGGAACAGAAGTTTGTATTAAGACACAAAAATAAGAGCGGGAGTGGGATAAAGAGTATCAGAGTAGTTTATAGTTTAGCGTGTATAGAGGTGTAAGACAGGGGTGTCTGTTGACTGTGACCCTGTTTAATATATATGTATATGATTAGGAGTGTGCAGAATTATTGTTTAAGATTTATATATAGCGTGCGCAAGCATCAGCTTAACATTCATACATTTGTTGACGCTTTCTGGTTAAATATGCATAATAGACGTAAACTCCTGAAAGCTTATTTATATCATAAAATATTAAATTCCAAACAGCGTCCGTATAAAATTATAATATGCTCCTAAAGTCAAACAAATTATGTAAATAATAAGTCACAGTTAATTATACCTTTTTTTTTAATTGTATACATTCCTTAATTGTAGGAATTACCACAAAAGTAGATACCTAAAATGTTATCCTTATTGTCACAAAAAGCCTTTTCGAAAATTTATTTTAAAATTTTAAAATATATGTCTTTCTCTGAGAACGAATATAGTTCAATATACAAATATAATTGGTTTTAAATTATAACGAAGATAAAATCCGTATAAAATATTATAGGTTTCAGGACGTAAATAGAACTCTTTTAATATTAATAGCAACATTTCAGTAACACTGTTATTTGCATTAAGATTAAAAAGAAAATTAAAATGTGTAGTAAAAAAACCGCCAAATTCAATTGAAATAAATTTGAAATTTTATAATTCAAATTGTAAAATTCAAATTGTTTGCTCTGTAGGTACAGCTACAAAAGAAACATAAGAATAAGTAAAATGGGTACCCGAAATATTAACCTTATAGAATACAAAATGATGCGTTATTTGGAACGACCTACATTTTCAAAAACTTGTAGGATGATTCACTTTACAATTTGTGATTTGTTTAGATCTAGACTAAACCCGCAAAATCGCCAAAACATTGACAAATATACATAAATCATTTTACAAATAATAATAATAATAGATGTACTTATAATAATAATAATAAATAAATGGTCTAAAAACAAAGAAACTACGATTTGAGAAACGTGTTGTTTTATTGTATATAATATTGCTATCATTTAATAAATCAGTGATAGTGAGACATTTAATAACAATGTGTTTATATAGTCATCAAATTTTATGAAATACGTAATTTAAAATTAGTTTGTGTATCTCTGATGCATTATAATTTGTGCTAGCGCGAAGAGCTGTCCAAAAACTGACTTAACGCGTCCAGACTTATTTGTGCTATTCCAGCATAATCAACTGTTAGCTTCTTAAAACCACCGTTAATAATTTTTGCATCAGATGCAGTGATTATATGACCTTCTGATCCAATATTAATTATTGCTCCTGCAACACCAAAATTGTCTAGAAGTTTTTTCAAGTCAACTGTATATTGGTTTAAAATTTTGGCTAAATTTGTATAATAAATGTCTCTTTTTAAGCCATCTAGACTTTGTGCTTTATTAGTCGCTTTATTCATTAATGACGCAATTTTTTCTTGTGCCGCAGGAACAGGTACAGCTACATCGAAAAAATCATGTACACGTTTTCTTATTTGATTACTTCCTTCCTTTTTACCAATTTTTTCGATATTAAAATGGTGTAACGCTTCAACCACACCCTCTAATACTTTGCCTGCATTACTTATTATAAGGTTAAATATATTATCAAATGGATTATTTGGATCAAGTTGTCCTCTTGCTTTACTTAGTACATGCAGTTTATCTTCACAATTTTTAGCTACTTCAGCAAGAACACTAGCTGTTTCTTTAAATATATTTTTATTTTGCGACCGACCTACAAAATATTTAGAATATTCTTTTTTAATGTTTGTCATACTGTTCTTTCAAGAATAAT
This sequence comes from Adranes taylori, assembly GCA_009867245.2. Taxonomy (NCBI): domain Eukaryota; kingdom Metazoa; phylum Arthropoda; class Insecta; order Coleoptera; family Staphylinidae; genus Adranes; species Adranes taylori. Next base: position 8,540 of record WYDF02254174.1, read on the forward strand.
TAAAAATGACTATACTTCAAATAACTTAATGGGGAAGCATTGTTCAGATCGAAGGTGAGTATGTTGTAAGAGGGTAATCTAAATCTAAAGAGAGTTCGATTCATGGAGCCTAATTATGAAGCCTAATTATGCCTGGTACGCCTGTGTCTAAGAAAAAATGATAGTTTTGGAATAATTTGTTCGACGCTTGTTGTCGTTTCTGACATACAGAAATAAGGCACATACATAAAAAAGCAAAAAAATTGAGAAATCGATTTTCTAACTTTCAGATCAAGAGTGAAAGCGAAACAAAAACCGAAAACGTGAATAATTCTACAGTTACTTAAGACCTGCCAGTTGGATCTAAAAGTTTAGCCTCTTAAATTTAAATGGCCTTAGGATTTAGCTTATTCTTTTGCTGTCATGGGTGGACTTTCTATAGATATTCAATAGTGCAGTTAATTCTCATGTAAATTTACTGTTAGTTTGTTAACTGCTTAACAATATGCTTCTCCCACTTCAACGAGAAAAAGGTAAGAATAATGGACAAATGAAAAGAAGTAACAACGGATCAATCACAAAAATGTATTTATCAGTAGAATTTATCAATTATATTTAATGCTAAAGCAATTAAATACTCATAATTTAGTCAGTTTATATACGTTTTTAATGGTTCTTTAACTCCGGACTCATATGTAGCTGAGTCCGTAGTTAAGTCATTCTATATACAGTAGTGTTATATACAGCCAGATCTAAATTTTAAAAACCAATCTAACACTATATTTATAAACTTTTAGTTATGTAAAAAATTGCAATTTTCTCTTGACTCTATAATACTGTAGGCAATGGAGTTTTATAGGCTAACTATGTTTTTTGTATCGCTCATTCCGAATTTTCACTTCCGACCAAAAAGCTCACCAAAAATACCTCTTATTTTGAACAAATGGCCCCAAAAACGCGTTTTTTCAATATCACTCAATTTTTGTTCATTTCTTTTTGAAAAATGGCTTGATAATTTAAAAATATATAAAAAAATAAACACAACTTGTTCTATGTAAATGCTTTTTGCGCTCTGAGACGTAGCGCATCAGGCGCTCAACGAGCATCGGCAACTCCGTAGATTCTCTCGTGTTGTCTTTGGGCGCTTGTTTCTTCCCTCTCACGTACCTTTTGTTGTGCATTCCCACTCTCCTCGTAGTTCGGTGCATATTAGTTATGTTTAGTCCATTTTTTCAAATGTGAATTTCTGATCGTGTATTAAATGTTTTTTATCGGTAAACTTTTTTAAAAATGATCGCGGAAACCGCCCGAACAAAAGAATCGTGTGTTCGAGGTGACTAAATTAAATATTCGGAATGAAGTGATATATGTCTCAAAATGGATAAATAATGAATGGGGTGATGGCATCGTAAACCGGCTAACTCCAGTGATAGATCTAGTGTCAGAAGAGGCAAAATATCACAACTCCTGCATGAAAAAGCTCAGCAGAATTGGGATGAAAGTTGCTAAAGCCAGGTTTGAGTCATCTCTTTAATTACCTTCGTGAAAATGCCATCGAGTGTCAATTTTCATTGCAGGAATTAATAAACGAAATAAAATGTGAATACCGTCCTCATGTTAAAACCATAAAAGCTCAACTTATCAAGAAATTCGATGATGGTATACTGATATCAGACTGTCCGAATCAGTCCAATATAATTTAGATCCGTAGTGCAAGCAACAAAATACTGGCAGACGCTTCTTACACCGGCAAAAAATGTGAAGACGAGGAATCTGAACGAAAGCGCATTGCTCAGGCTGCAGCTGACATAATTTTGAAGGACATAAGATCCTAAGTTTATAAAATGAAGCAGTACCATCCTTCCGGCAACTTTTTTGAAAATGCTGATTCAGATATTCCGCAATCTCTTTCGATTGAAGATAATGAGTATTACTGTAAACTAACAGAAAAATCTGAAGACAGTTTATCAAAATTAGAGTATCATGGACCTGTCGCAAATTTGTGGATACAGTATTTTAGAAGTATTACACTTGCGAAGCAGTTCATGGAAGCGGAATGGATGGGTAACTGGGAACTCCATCTAGACACAATCCAGAAGGTGTTACCCTTTTTTTTTCAAGCGGACATTTTTTGTATGCAAAGTTTTGTCAATTATATTTGCAACAAATGAGGTCATTAAGAGACAGAATGCCGCAAAACGAATATGGAAGCTACACAACTTGAAATCTTCAATTTGGTCAGCGGGACTTGGAGTGACATGGTGATTAAGCAATCAGTTATGAAAAGTATAATAAGTTCAGGGGTATTACTCGCAGAAGAGGCGTTTCAGAAGCCTTTTAACTACATGGCTCTAGGCACTGTTTATGTACAAAATTTCTGTGATTTTGTCAAACAATTTTGCAACGTTGCTTACAAATCTTCCGAGCCAAATATCGAATTCAACGAAACGAGAATCAATCGTGACAAAGAAAATACGCTAAAGACGCTTGCGTGGTTAGGCCAACACCTTCCTTTCACTCAGAGAAAAGAAATAATGTCTATTAGCACAGTGGTTTGTTGGCAATGAAACAATAAATTGCCGTTTAGATCAAGAATTTGGTTCAGTGGGCATTTCAAAACTTGAAGGTTCCGATTTTCAAACCATCAAGTACAAGAGAAATGAAAGGTGCAAGCCACTCGAGACGATGAAGGCAGGAATCACAGTCGACGACCAAACTGTGGCCGTAGACTCTTTCCTGATTTTTCGAAGGATTTTAATTGCAAAACAGTCAAAAGCTGAACTAGAACAGTTTTTGGAATACGAGCTGTCTCCTTTCCCTTTATCTCTGTTTAATGCACCGGTTTGCGCAAGGGAATCAAAGCATCTCATCTCTTTATAACGAGATGCTTTGGATTTTAGGTGCTTGCTGGTGCAGAAATAGAGACAGAAGTTGCGGTATATGTTATCGACAGCGGATTCCTTCTTCATCACATTATTTGGCCTCGAAACGTACCTTTTTCTTCAATTTGTGATTAATATATTAAGTACGTCCGATCAAACTATACAACAAACTGCGTCGTCATATTTGATGGCTATCCAGATGACGCCGAAAATGTCAGCACCAAATTAGTGGAAAGAGTGTGAAGAGCACGAAAACGCTCATCAGTCGATATCGTTTTTGATCCATCAATGATACCCTCAATTCCTCAAGACAAATTTTGTCAAACAGTAGAATAAAGATCGTCCCATATCGATGCTAAAGAGTAAATTTGAGGCCGAAAACTTAAAAGTACGTCAAACCAAGGAAGATGCGGACTGGTTAATTGTCAAAGTGGTGATTGAAGTTGCGTCAAAATATATTTCAGGAGTGATAATAATTGGCGAGGACATAGATTTGTTGGTTCTTTTGATAGGTGTCTGTAAGGCCTCGAATATTTATTAAGTCCAGCCGAGTGAAAGTGTTGCCAGAGTTTTTTTCACTTGTTAGTATAGGAAAAAAAGTAATTGCTGAAATCATTCTATTTTACATTAATTCAGCGGATGCGATACAATATCAACCTTGTTTAGAAAATTTAAATAAAATTTATTAGTGTATTGATTAATAATCCTGATTTACTGCCATCAGTCAAGCTTATCATCACACCAAACGCAAATCCGTAAGCCATTGCAAACACGTGTAATCAATTCCTTCTTCGCTAGTAAGGCTACAGTGCTAGAAATTCAACTTTAAATGCGTTCAGGCACAAAACGTTTTTTAGAACGGCGTACACCAGCAATCATAACATCGCAAATTTATACCGCACATACCATCAAGTGCAAGTTTTGCAGGGAACAGGTTAAAATCTGAAGACTACAGCAACATACACAGGCTTATCTCCAGTCACTACTTCTATGCCTCCCACTCCAAAGAAGCTTTTAAATCTCATATCTTGCAAATGCAAGAAAGGTTGCGGAGCAGCGTGCGGCTGTACGAAAAGCCGGCTGCGATGTTCGGTGATGTGCCTTCAATGCAACAACACATGTGAAAACGCTCCAGATGAAGACATCGGGGACCTGATGGAAAATGTCTAAATGCAATAAATTTAGAATTGCTAGGTGAGGAGATGGACAGGATAGAAGAATCACTGGAGCAAACTGACGATAAGCCAGTAGAAAGATCAGACACAGAAAACACCAAAAGTTTGATTTATTTTCATTCTCCTCCCTTTTCTTCTCCATCTCTCTCGCTCTATTTCTGTCCCTCCCCTCCCCCTCCGAATCCAGGTATCTCTCTCCTTACCTGTTTTAGTCGTAGAAATGTGTTAATAGTAATAAGTGTGCAATACGTTGTCAGCAGTCCAAGGCTGACTTTACAGTCTCTATAAAAGAAAAAAAATTAGGTAGATTGGATATTTTTTCATTCAGTATCGTGACGTTCTTCGTCGTATTTAAAAAGCTGATAAAAGTGATTCTAGCTCAGAAACTCAGGCCTTTTATGAGCCTGGTCCTCGAACAGCTGTAAGGTCCTTCAACAGTTTTTGGCGCCATTTTTTCAAAATTTGCAGTAGTTCTGATACGAAATTCTGATGGGAAGAGAAAAATTCGGAATCAGCGACCCAAAACATGCAATTTTGATGGGAAGTGAAAAATTCGGAATCAGCGACCCAAAAACATAAGGTAAGCTTATAAAACTAAATCCTCTTATTTTTTTCAAGTACTATTCTCTATTGCCTGAAGTATATATTATAAAGATAAATAATTCTTACCATAGCTGAAATTAATGTAGTAAAGGACTATAAATATAATAACAATTTTATTAAATCGTTTCATGATTAATACTGTACACCGTTGTAGATATAGAAATGTACAATTATACTTCGCTTTTATTTCAAAGTTGTCCAATTTATATATGCAACTGATCACAGATAATTATAGTTTTGTAGCAAGTCTATTAGAAAATGTATTTGAAGATTTCAAAATATGCGTATTTCTAAGAACGAAAATTCCTCATTAAGTTCTATTAAATTACAGAAGTTATTATCAGCATATTTTAGCATTTAATCTACGTACTTCGAACTCAATACTTGGAATTCAATGTATAGAAATATTATTAAAGAAATATATTTAATCTAGGCGACCTTAAAAAAATTTCAAGTTATTAGAGCCTATATTTTGGGTACTGTTAAAGTTGGACCACTAATGTTGATATTATTAGATAGATTTATAGCAATTGACCCGGTATATAAAATGCTGAAAATGAGATTCATATACTTGCTTGCTAGAATTATTTGAATGAAGACTTCTTAGTGTTTAGAAGGATTCTTAGTTTTATTATTCGATCTATCATAGGAACAAAGATAAAAGTAATAATTTTCTCTTATGTCAAAAAGACAACGTGCTAATATTGGAGAACCTAAGACACCGACAAAAAGTTATAGTAAGGCCAGAAGGATTGAAATTATATAAACTGTCCTTTATATTAGTTTAAGAGAAAATTCAAAATGTTATCGAATATGTTATTTAATTTTTTATTAACCAAATAATCTATCAAAAATCGAAATGGAGGAACGGTGCAAGTTACGTGTAACTACTTTGTTCCGACAACAGTTGTCTTCAGGGAATTGGATAGTTGAGTATATTCATGACCAAAGCGCAGGTAGCTGCCCTTCATGATTAAATTATATGTTACTGTATGTTTGAAATGCGAGCCTTAAAACATGTCACAAAACTTTTATCGAACTAATGAAGTAATGCATAGAATAATATGTCCGTAGAGTATAATATTAAATAATGGAGAAAACTTGAAACATCTTCTGTCTACACTAGGGGTCGTCAAACATTTTACTCTGCGAGCCATAATCAATTGGTGACTCCTAAGTTTCTGGTCAAAATTGTTAAAGTCTTCTTGTTTAAGGAACCAAACCATTTGTTTTAATTTTTGTCTATTCTGTTATACTTTATTGGAAAACCCTAAGCGTGTCACTTGAAAATTTAAAATAACTTACTACCTATGACATGAGTCATAGGTTGTTAATCTGTCTTCTACACTGCAGTAACAATTTAATAAACAACATTAATTAATCCCGAAAGCGAGGTTTCCAAAGTTTACCACACACTTTTCCGTAAACTTCAACAACGGACTTAGTTTGAATTAAACTTAAACACGAATATAACTTCCAAAATCCAGAGCTCAAATTTCGGCCGCAAGGATGGTATTGCAGAGTCCTGCAATACAAACCCTAATATTGCAGTCCTACATATATTGTAATATCAACTGGATTGAAAAACCCAATGATTTATAATTGAATGCTAAAGATCTGAAACCTCTTCATTAGCTGTCGTATTGATTGAGATTAAAATCTAATGACATCTCCAAACGCAAAACCGTGTATTCTCACACATTGCGTATGGCGTATCTACCTCTTTCACATGTAACTGTATGAATCATACGCATACAACAAAATTTATAAGAATGTAGTAGTTCTTGAGATTTATAATTTTATTGCCTTGAGATAATAGTTTTTGAGATATGTAGGAATATTTGTGAAACTGAGTTATAATTTACCACGTAACTGAGTAGCACGATCTTTTATTTTGTTTTCGTGGAAGTGGAAAATCTTCAAAAAGACGAAGGACGCTCAGTGCATCCTACAGTGTGGTATTTTTACCCACTAAAACTCCACTGGCTGTTAGTAATGGAATTATTGAAGATATATAGTATTATTTCAATCGGTCTTTAGGATTTTCTAACCTCTTCAATCTGGAATTGGTTTTGAGTGGTTAGGTACAGAATTGGTGCAGATAACTTGCAGGAGGTATATTATGCTATAGCATTCGCTTTACAGCCAAGGGAAACCTGCAAACCCTTAGCCATAGTATGACTAAAGATAGCTTGTTTCGGAATTGGTTAGGTTAGGTGACTGGATTCGTTTTTAGTAGAATATTAGTACTTTTTGTTTTGTCTTTGCTTACGTCTCTTTTTTTCATTGTTATAAGTTTTTTGATTATTTTTTTATTTTTTTCGTTTTTATGTCTTTTTATATTTTATAAAGTTAAGTTAATGCCCCTTAACGGAAGCATAGTAGAATTGTGTCGAACATTTCCTGTAAGTCTTCGGGAGACTCTTGTATTGCCTGAAAGCAATTCGCATGTTTACTTAATTATTTACTATGAGGCATAAATGAAAACCTCAGTATTTACGTTACTTACTACCTTTTTACTGGAGTTATTTTTTCGATAAATAAATAAAAATTTAAAATAAATGTCAAAATGGATTATTTATCAACTCGATCGAATTAAAAAATTCAACCAAATTGAGAATTCTGTTTCAAAATTGGAAATATCTCAGAGTCTTATTATTTTTTTTATACAAATAAAATAATAAGACTCAAATTGTTTGTATCACAGAGTCCTGCAGTACAAACCCTAATATTGCAGTGTCCAACATATATTGCAAGACCAACTGGAAACGAAACACCCAATGATTTTTAATTGTATGCTGAAAGATCTAAAAGTTCTTCATTAGCAGTCGTTTGATTGTGTTTAATATCTAATGACATCTCCAAGCGCAAAACCGTGAATTGTCACACATTGCATACGGCGTATCCAGCTCTTTCACATATAATAATATGAATCGTACGCATCTAACAAAATTTATAAGAATGTAGTAATTCTTGAGATTTATAATTTTAAGTCTTGATATAATATTTTTCGAGATATGTATAACTTTAATGAAACGCAGTCAGATAATTCACCATCTGATTGTGTAGCACGATTTTTCTATTGTTTTGCGTGGAAGTGGAAAATTCAAAAAAACGAAGGATGTTCAGTGAATCCAACAGTCTTAGATTTTTACCCAGTAATACTCCACTGCCTGTTAGTAATCGACTGAATCAAGAGGAATAGTATTGTTTCAAGGGGGCTTAGAATTGTCCTATTGCATTCGCTTTGCAGCGAAGGAAAATCTGCGAAACCTTGGCCGTAGCATGACTAAATGTAGCTTGTTTCGAATTTGGTTAGGTTAGGTGAATGGTTTGGTTTTTAGTAGCAAGTGTATCTTTGATACTGCTTGGGGAATGTTAGTAGTTTTTGTTTTGTCTTCGCTTACTTCTCTTTTTCTTTCATTTTTATAAGTTTCTTTGTTTGTTTTATATTTTTCTTTGCCTTTTCGTATTATTCTAATATGAAGTGAATGCCCCAAAATTGATTTATTTACATTAGCATGAAATACATCTTCACAGATATTCACTTTTTTATTTAGAATAGATGAATTATAGAAATTGTAGAATTTAAACAAATAAAACTGACGACTTTTTGATAGATTTTCTTCTCCGTCGTATCAGCTAATTTAACATGTTACAAGACAAACGAAAAGCGAATATATAAAAATGTTACAAGAACAATATTTCAAATCTCTTCCAATTCTTTCAAGGCGCGAACTCTTAAGGCTCCTAATACGGATGCTGTTTCAGGTATAATTTTGTCAGTCATTGACCTTCTATAATCCCTTATGAGGTTTTAAATAGTACTTGTGTAATAGTACTATATATTTTCGTAATTTTTTCATTTCTTATTACATAAAATACTTTTTGACTGTCACAGAAATTCATATCTTTCTAATGATATATTTATCTTACTTGTACCATATAGGATTGCAATACCTTTAGGTATATGAAAGATATAGAATTTTGTTTTAATTTCTTGTGTCGAAAGCTCCTTTAAGCGAGTTTAAAAAAATCAAATAATTTTTAAAATGGTTTAAATAAGATATTTTAAACAGTTAATTTAATATAAACTGAAATAAGAAAGAAGCATAAAATTACATAAATTCGAATTTTAAGAAAGTATTTCACTCATAGTGAGAAAGAAGTGAAGAATTACGAACATCAGCAAAATTGTGTGACAGGATCATAAGTTTGCAATAAGAGCTGAAGTGAGAAAAGGAGTGTCAGAGTGGTTTAGGGTATATATAGAGGTGTACGACAGGGGTGGCCGTCCTTTATATTAATTTTAGAGAAAATTAGAAATGTTATACAATTTGCTATTTAATTTTTTATTTACCAAATAATCTATCAAAAAGTGAAATGCCGGAAGGGAGCAAGTTATGTGTAACTACTTTGTTCTGGCAAGTGTCTTCCGCGAATTGGATAGTTAAATAAATTCATGACCAACGCCCAGATGACTGGCCTTCATCATTGACTTGGGGCCTTATATATATTAAGAGGCTCATATATATTAAACAATATGTAAGTGTATGTTTGAAATGCGTGTTTTAAAACATGCCGCAAAAATTAGATCAAACTATTGAAGTAATGCAAAGAATATGACGTCCAAAGAGTGTTACATTAAATAATGGAGAAAACCGGAATCATCTTGTGTCTAAACTAGGGGTCGGCAAACATTTTTCCTGGCGAGTCATAGTCAATGATGACTTCTAAGTTTCGGGATATTCTGTGCATGTGTTAATCCGGAAAATATTAAATAACAATAGCAATAGCTTAAAACTTAGTAACAAAGTTTATTTAAAATTGTTAAAGTCTTCCTGTTTAAGCAACCAAACCATTTGTTTAGTTTTTGTATATTCTGTTAAACTTTATTAAAAAACCTCAAGCGAAAATATTAAATGGGTCACTTGGCGACCAGAGTTTCATAGGTTGTCAACCTATCTTCTACACGTTAGTAACAATTGAATAAACAACATAAATTAATCCCGACTTATAGTCGGCGGGTAATGTATAAATTCCTCTGTGTTGAGGAAGTCCCGAATTAAAACGAGATTTTCAAAATTCACCACACAATTTTCCGTAAACTTCCACATGAATAAAACTTAAACTTTTTACCTTTTTAAACCAATTTAGTTTCCAGAGTCCGGAGTTCGAATTTTCCGCCGCAAGGATGGTGTAGTTATATAAAAATAAAATAATAAGACTCAAATTGTTTGTATCGCAAAGTCCTGCAGTACAAACCCTAATATTCAGACGTCGGGGCGATGGTAAGACGAAGGATTTTCAGTGGATCCAATAGTGTGGGATTTTTACCCAGTAAAACTCCTGTTAGTAATGGACTGAATGAAGAGAAATAGTATTGTTTTAAGGGGGAATTAGTATTTTCCATATTCTTCAGTCTGGAATTGGTTTTGAGTGGTTAGGCACATAATTGGTGCAGATGACTTGCAGGCGTAATATTATGCTATTTCATTTGCTTTACAGCGAAGGAAAACCTGCAAAACTTTGACCGCAGCATGACTAAATGTAGTTTGTTTCGAATTGGTTAGGTTACGTGAATGGTTTGGTTTTTAGTAGCAAATGTACCTTTGATGCTGCTTGTGGAATGGTAGTAATTTTTGTTTTGTCTTTGCTTTCTTCTCTTTTTCTTTCATTTTTATAAGTATTTTGTTAATTTTTATGTTTTTTCTTTGTCTTTTCGTATTATTATAATATGAAGTTAATGCTTTAATGCCCCTTAACAGAAGGATAGTGGAATTGTGTCGAAGATTTAAATAATTCTGACTGGTGGGTACGGAAAATATCTTCTAGGCGGCTTACGACGCCACCTGTGGACTTTTCTACCCGACCGTAGGGTGTTATAGGCAATTGTGTTGTTTTCTTATGAGCGTCTTAGCAGATATTTAGCTTGAACTGTTTTCAACCTCTATCAGTGATTAGAGTCGCCGCGCAATTAATGTCCATACAGATTCGTGCTAGGAGACTTATAACGAAATTTCCTAAAAATTCCACGCTCATAGGTTGTTAGCCTATGGATTTCCTTGTTTGTGGCGGCTAAGTACAGATAGTACAGCTGTGTAATCAATAATTGGTCAGATGCAAGTTTTGTAAGTATGTTGAAGTGTTTTGGAATCAAAGCCTCTCAGTCGACAGTTGAGATTAGATTGGCTCGTTTTCTAACTCTGACCAAAGTCGTGTCTATGTCGTTTTTCCAGCTGAATGTTCTACTGATTGTTATGCCCATCCCGTGGTGGGATGCATTCTTCCCATATGCGTAAGTGGATTTCAGAAGGGTTTTCATGTTTATTTCTTGTGTAGTTAGGGTGCTACATCAGAATAACTTGGGTATTAACAGGATTTGGGGTTACCTGCCATTTCTTTGCCCAGTCAGAAAACGTTTGGAGATAATTTTGGATGTTGCAGCCGAGTGTATTTGTTTTACATCCGCAGGTCCAGAAGGCTATGGGCGTATAGAGCACTGTATAGAGCACTGGGTCAGAAATAATGTGGTATGATTCAAGCACGCTCCTCAAACAGAAGATCACTATCCTCTCAAAAATCTAACCCAGAACATTGAGGAGAGTAATCGGCCGGTAAGACGAGACGAGGGGGGGGGGAGGAGGATTTGAGTCGAGAGAATGATCCGAAATTATAAAAGTTCCCGACAAACATTCAGAATAAACGTCTTGTATGATTTATTCCGTGACCACAATATGGTCAATAATAGACATAGTGGCACGATCTTCAAGTCGTCTTTGTTTGGGCAAAAACTGTAATAAAGCATGTCATTTAGAATCACGCGTTCTTATTTTGATTTACAGCGCAATTTTACTCTTTTACTCATGACAACGCAATTTTACTCATGACTTATCCCAAAATAATTGCCGTAGTGGCGGTGTAAATTATGCTTTAAAATTTTTATTCTTTTAAAGTTCTTTTAACAATTTGAACCTGACAGATAGAGAGGCAAAGAAATGAA
>WYDF02254185.1:0-20179 GCA_009867245.2 Adranes taylori
TCTCTTCTCTCTCCCTTACCACCCAAACCTCTGCCCCATACATTACCATACTTTCTACACATATTTCCAATATTCTTGCTCTCATATTCATCGATTCCCCAAACTTATTCATCCATACCTTCCTGAAATCTAATAGTCTTTAGTGCAATTTGCATTTATTAGAATATAATTTATAGACTAAGTTAACTGTAGAAAAACTTAAGATTCAAGAGCAACTAGTTGTTAAGACTAAATAGTTTATATTCAATAACTTATATTACACCGTATTTTATTTTAAAGAGTGAATCGATAAATATCAGTGTTGTTAAATGCTTGTTTTATTTTATCGTTAACACTTTACCAATAAATAAGTTTTGTTTGAAAATATTCCTGCAAGAGGGCTATATTTATTTTTTATAATTAAGTGAAAAATACAGATTTGTTGTATAATATTTAATATTTAGATATTTTTTTTTTATAATAGTGTTCCTAAATACAATGAAACCGCACACCTTTCGCATATACAACAAGCAAGTGCTAAAGCAAAGAAGACGATATCTCAATCAGTGACACAATTGACGAACAAGCAGAAACCAAAATTTATTTCCACAAGTAGCAGTTCTATGCAACCAGTTGAATATGCAGTTAGTATCTTTTATTTCATTTTGATTAATGACAAGATTTTTTATTGTAATAAAATGCACCCTTCAACGTCTTTTTCATAATCTGGGTGCCCACGGAGAATTTGTAAGATCTTGTTTGCTATAGCTATACAGCCGTTTATGTTAGGTTCCTTATGTTGGGCACTGTTTTAAAGCAAGTCGAGGAGACTGCCATATTCTTCGTGTATAATGACTCCCTTTTCTTTACAAAATTCAGGTCCAAAGGAGGGGGGGGGGAGGTCTTTATAAATGGGTAGTACAAAAAAAGTAAATTAGGTAATCATACAATCCATTTGAAACAAACAAAATATGCAGACATACGCAATCAAAATACAAAACACAGACGTATTAAATTTTGCTAGAAACACCGATTGTCAACTCTCGGTTTAGAATGTCAAAATTGATAAGTAGTCAGATTCTAAAGCATTATCAGTATCTGGCAATCGGTTTTTTTTTACCTACCAATCGGTATTTTTTTACCGATTGCCAGGTACTGATAATGCTTTAGAATCTGACTACTTATCAATTTTCACATTCTAAACCGATACTAATATTACAGCCAACTATTTGTGATCGCTAAGTTTCAGAATGAAAGATTACTCTTAGCGTCCAGTTTCGTGATTTAATTTTCTGGTACAATTGTACTAGAAAATCAGTTTTATCCACTTCCCCCATGGACTTATTATACAGTTTTATAACTGCAGGACGTGTAACGTCCATATTCTCACGGTAGGTCGAATTCCAGCGTTTCACTACATCGTGAAATCCAAATCCAATTAATTTCGATGCCATGTGTACAATATTACTGTCTCTCCATTCCTTCAAAAATCCATTTTCTTCTAAATTCGCAATTTATGGCATAGCGCCTCTTGGATCCTAGGTTTCGTAGAGAACATGTACATGATTGTCTTCGATTTTTTCTTATTGTACCAGCATACCAAATTCCCTTCTCTGTCAAGCTCTTGATAACTGGAATAGAGTTATCGGTATAAAATTTGAAATTATTAGCCATTAGTGATATTCCTTTTGCCATTGTCAAAATAACTGCTCCAGTAATTCCGAATTATTTGACAGGTTTGGTATCTAGTGGCGTTGTTTTGCCTTCATACATAAGTAAGTCATATATTATGCCACTAGCTCCGCATAACAGAAAAGCTTTTATACCGCAAGGGGTAGATTTATTTTTTATATATTGTTTTATATTCAAAGTTCCTTTAAACGGAAATAATTGTTTGTCGATGCACAAATCTTCTTCCGATGTTAGTTGCCGACACTGATTTACAATGGACATTATTATTAGTCGAATCTTTCGTAATTTGTCGGTGCTATTAGCGGGCTTTTTATTTATAAGAAGCCCGGCTTTCTTTTTATTTATATTTTATTATTTATTACTCTTCAATGGGTAATTATTTCTGAGAGACTGAAATCGATTTTTGGTCATTCGGTCTGAAATGCTAAGAAGTTTTGTAAGGATTTCCCAGTATTGTTTTATTCTTGGATATTTGAAAATGTCCATCAAAATATGAATGCCGAAGAGATCGTTTAATTTCTTCAGGGTTTGTATTGATATTTTTTCTGAACGAAAATAAATTCGTCTCTTCGACAACGTTTTCGTAAAAGATTTCAATATATTTACAGAAATACTGGTATAAATCTTGAAGCACAATCTCCGAAGACTCATCATTAACGTTGATAAAATCTCTCTTATAAGAGGAAATGGTTTGATCCGCCATAACTCTTTTGTTTTGTCTCGTGTTCTTGTTGTGTTACTTGTCCCATATTTTTATCACCATCACCAACTTCATATACAAATAGAACTATGGTGAGTCTGCTTTTATTGACAAGCAAACATATCGATAGTTATGAATTTAATAGGTATAACAAATGTCTTACAAAAGAGGTTAGTTCAAGATGTATGGCACCCATTATTATAAGGGATCATCAGCATCTCCTTTATTAGCTTCACGGTCGTAACATTAGAAAGCCACGACTTACTCAGTTGATAAAAGTTAAAATTCGTCTTATGAATTATTAGTTTGTGAATGCAACCAGTTTTACATTGTAGATGAAATTGGTAATTGATGTTTTCAATTATTTGTTGATATATAGGTATTACAACACCCTAATGAGAAATATGTGAGAAGGCAAAATTGAACCATATATAGAGATATTAAGTAGAACGAAGACAGACTGAACCCCTTAAACACGCTATTCTTCTCGTTCATGCAGAAGAGTCTGAATACCAATTAGAATAAATAGAATATATATGGTGAATCTGCTTTTATTGACAAGCAAACATATCGACTGATATTAATTTAATAGGCTTGTGGCTTAGTGAGTAGGTCGTTGCTTTCTATTACGACCGTGGTGCTAATAAAGAAGATGCTGATGATCCCTTATAATAATGGGTGAAATGGCTCCATACATCTTGAACAAGCCGCTTTTTAAAGATATTTGTTGTGATTATTTTCAAATATAATTCAATTCAAATATAACTAGAAAAAAGTTTCTAGTGCATTTTTGAGAATATCATCAGAAACTATCTGATTAGTGTGGGGAATATTTTCTTCAACAGATAATGATCTGACATATCTTCACAATCTAACTTAATTAGCACATCTGCGGCAGCGTCTTCCAGCTCTTTATCTGTTAGTGGGCGTTTAGTTTCCCAAATATCGTGTTCAAACTCATGTTCTAATCCTGGAAAAAAAATAGACTTTTTTATCTATTTTACACACAAAATATTATTTTGAACAACGTTATCTATATTAATTAATGATAAATTTACGTACCGGAATCACTATTTTATTACTTTTCGAGGCACAGTATCACCGTCAGACGGTTGGACGGTTGAATGGTAATTCAAGCGTCTGACCATGAGGATGTCGTCTCAAAACTAGTCGCGAAAAGTAACAAAATAGTGACTTCGGTATGTAAATTTATCATTAATTAAAATATTATTTACTATATGCTTATGTTTATGACCTAATGGTCACAAACGTGTCCACATAAATTGCAATGCTATTTATAGCAATTACAATACAGAAAATATAACAATTAACTTAATAACAATATGTGTTACGAGAGATGTCTTATTTTGCATATACCTTTAACAAAAAGCAATAGATTAAATTTGAGTCCTTTATTGTTTTTCAAAGTACTTGCCACCGTTGTACTTGCACTTTTACATTCGCTCAAACCAATTGTTACAGCACTTACTCCACTCTTCAATGGGTATGCCCGAAATGGTCATTTGGAAACCATCGACTGCATCTTCAGGTGATTGAAATCGTTGACCATGCAGTGCATTCTTGATGGCGGAAAATGTAGAAAAATCGTCGGGACTTAAGTCGGGGGTGTACGGAGGATGATCAAGCTATTCGATGTTTTGTTGCTCCAAAAACTCAAATGTTTGTCGAGCAGTGTGAGCACTCGCATTGTCATGTCGAAGGATGATCGGATGCTGTGGGTTGTTTTTAAGTAGCTCTGAAACGATTTCTGCCAAATAAACGGTTGTGTATCAATCAGCAGTTATTGTCCTTCGATTTGGTAAAGGAATTGTAGTGACATGTCGGGATTTTGATACAAAAGTTGCGACCATCTTTTTCGAGGCACTTCGGGAGCGGATTGCTTTGGTTGGGATTTCCTCATCTTGAAACACTCAAACAGTAGACTGACTTTTATTCTCGGATTCATAATAATAAAGCCAATACTCGTCACCACTGACGATCCTGTACACAGTTTTGGAGATCCAACGAGTAACTAATTTTTTCACTCCTCCCGGTAAGTTACATGACTATCTTCATTAATCATCTCACGCACAGCATTAACATTTTCCTGGGTGACCGCTGATTTTGGTGGACCAGGCTTGGGATTATCGCTGTGACTTATGCGTCCACGTTTGAATTCAAAGTACCACTTCAAGCGAGAAATTGTCGATTGATGTGGTGCTTCATTACAAAAACAGCAACGCAAGACATTGTTGTTGCGATTCTGAACAATTTCACATTACGGTCTCTCACCCATGTTTACACTACTTTACTGACGGAAGAATAGAATACCATTAGGTAGTACCTCAAAATTCCAATAATATAAAACTTTTTCCACCAAAAAAAAACTTCTGAAGGTTCCTAGAATGAAAGAGTGTAAAGTGGCCACAATTGGAACAGAAGCTCAGATACTGGGTCGAAGGCCTACATGCCAGTAGTTGTGCAGTCTCAGCAAAAATGGTAATGAAGCAAGCAACTAGGATTGCGAGAGAAATGGCAGAAAGCTGAGTAAACAAGCGAGGAAAGAAACTGAGGAACCAAAAGACTTCAAATCAACACCCAAATAGTGTTTCCTCTTCATGAAGAGAAATGGCCTGGTTATGAGGACACAAAAAAATTCATTTTGATTGCACAAAATTCAAAACCCATTTTGAAGTTTCGTTCAACTTTGATATGCCCTCTAACAGAACTGTTGATAACAAATGGTCTAAAATAGTAGCCATCAAAACAAGTAGGCATTTAAAACACTACACAGTTGTATTTTTTTGCTTGCTTAGCTGATGGCACCAAACTGTCTCCCGAAGGAAAACCTTGCCAAAGAAAAACATTCCAGGAGTATTTTTCTATATTCACGAAACGTGCTGGATGAATCAAGAAAGGATGAAAATGTGGTTTGATAAGATTTGGATCGAAAGACCCGGGAGACTATAGGAAGACAGCTTTACTAATTTTTGATCATTCAGGGCACACCTAACACAGGAAACAAAAAAGCAAGCTGATTTAAATCTGACACCGACCGGGAGCGTCAGGAAACCAACAATAGAAGAAGTTGGATAGCGGATCCTTACAGTCTAGAATGGTGTCATGAAGGAAATTTATTCAAGAAGTGTGAGATAAGCAATGCCATGGATGGCACTGAGGTTGATAAAGTTTATAAATAAAACTATGGATGTTGCTGATGACAATGATGATGGAGCGACAGATTCCTGATGACAGTGATGAAGAGTTCACAGTTATTAGAATGAATAATATTACAAGTTTGAAGCTTCTATGAATAAAGTATGTTAAATAATATTTTTTCCTCATAATTTTTATCTGCAAATGGAGTTTCAAAAATATAAGGGATCGTTATATACGAAAAAATACAGTATGTATACGGTATACAGTCTTACAAAAAGTTTCAAAAAAATTGTTTTCCAAGATTGGTTTGTTTAATTAAACTGTTAGTAATTACAGTTATAGAATTAAGATTATAGTCTCAAAGTTTTGTTTTACCTTCTATCATTGGAACCAAATTATTTAAGGTATTGCAATTTTTCAAGGTCAAATTACCCCGAAATGTAATAATCCATTTCTTTTTTAATTCGTTCAATCACTTAAGCTTTAAACGATCTGTCGATAGAAGCAGTTAAAAAATACGAAAGTAGTTTTTATGAAAACTGGCCGTAAGGTTTATAAGTACACTTATCATCCTAAATTTTCATTTTAGATAGTGTTTCAAATAATAAGATTCAAACGTCATTAAACAGACTATACAACAAAATCATTTGAATTTTAGAGATATACACAAAGGGTTTTTAAGTTTTGGAAGTGTGCAACGTCGCTTTAAGCCTCTTAGGAAATACTGGCATTTGAGAATATTAAAAATGTCATTTCAATTTTATTATGTTTGAAAATTCTATTCTTATCTATCTTCTATAGGTTAAGGAGACTAAACCAGAGCAACAAGAGGCGTTCAAGAAACCGAAAACCTTAGCAATCCAACGAAAACAACCAGCCACTACCATATTAAATTCAACCAAACCAAGAAAATCTGTTTCTATAGCGCAGGATCGCAGTACGAGTGAATCTTCAGCAGGTAAAAATCAGAGAATAGATACTAAGCAACAAAAAGATGAGGAGGATAATTCCGCAGAGGAGGAGGAAGAAGAAGAGGAGGAAGTGGAGGAAAATTTCACTTTACAAATATCAGAATCCGAAGATTCTGATGAAGACTATGAAGAGGAAGAAGATGAAAATGATCTAGGTTCTGATGACTCTGACTTTGTTCCGGAAGATGAAATTGCTCCGAAATTGCATAAGGGACCGTCCAGAAGAAACACTATGGTGACTAGAACAAAGAGGATGATTGCACCAATCGGAAGAAAACCGAAGAAAAAACCAAATAAGATTGCCAAAACGCCGAAACAAACTAAGAGAATGCAACAGAAAGTAAGAAATAATGTACGATGTAATGAGATATTTTTATAGACTTAATATTTTGGTACATATACGAGGGCAGTTTAACAGGGGATTTCCTCTGCAATGAAACAAATGTATTATACAAAAACATATAGTCGCATTAAAAATTCATGACAGTTTAGTAGGATAGGTTTGTTTTTAATAAATAAATTTATAAAGTTCATTTCAACTGAGAAACCTCACCCGATTATAAAAGGGATCGTAGAAAATAAACGGTCAAATAAAGAAACTTCATTTTTTTTGTTAATAGCTCATAAAATTATCAATGTAGCTCATAAATTAATAAAACACAACTCGATTTCTATTTATTCTAATCAATAAGAGTTTAACACACATGCAATAAAGTTGGGATAAAACTATATAAATATCTCAATAAGTTTTATCATTATTTTAGGAAATTGTAGAGCCCGAAACTCTAAAATCAAGTGAATCATTTTCTGTTGAGAACGTATCGAAGCACGCAGTAACCGTTGTTTCTGCTTCATCACCTACGACCACCGCTGATAGTAAAGTAGGTGACAAAAAGGTGATTAAGCGTGAAAAGAAAGCTCCCAAACCGATGTTAGATGATTTCATGTTATTTTCATCGCCGGATATTATTCGTCGAGTAGGAGGTAAAGATCCACCATCAGCTCCAACATCTACCCAACCACAGTTACCAACTACACCTACATCTTCAACGACATCTATTGAAGGAACCATAGGTGGTACTAGCATAGGCAAGGAAAAAGTTATCAAATCGGACAAGGTGCCAGAAAAAATCTCTCCCGAGCATCGATCGAAATCGTTAGGTATTATAATAATTTTTCATATTTTTGTGGTTTTTACAATTATATTTCAAATATTTTTATTGACGAGTTTTTCAAAAAAAAAATTTATTAAAAAATATTATTACGTGTGTCTGCACTCTACATAGAATTACTACATATCGCCGCGAATTTACGCCTTCTACGAAGCTCATTTTTTCTGCTAGTCTGTCGCGCAAATGTGTAGGAATTTGCGACACTTATCAATACAAGAATATTTAATATTACGCTAGTAGATAACTACAACGATTTATTTGTTCGTCTTTGAAATGTTTAATTTACCGTTTTGATCCTAATATAAGACGGCCTCACATATAAGACGACCTTGGGTTTTTGAGAGGTGTTTACTAGAAAAAATTAAATTAGTCTAGACTGCTGTTACATATTTTTAATCAAAACACATTGAAATCTTACATATAAATAGATAAATAATAAGCATACCTTAAAGTAAAATTAAAAATCAATACTTCTATTTTAGAAACACTTAACTTTTTAAACTTTGATCGCACTCCAAGCTGTGGTTAACCATTTGGCCAATAGCTGTAGTCTTGGTTTTTTCAACTTGCCTGTTGGAGTCAACGCATGGTCCCCGTTAAGCAACCATGTATTGTATTCCTTTCGATGATGATCCTTAAAAAGCTTATTGACAGCAATGTCAAGAACTTGAAGTTGAGAAGTGATTCTCCTATGGATACAACAAGATCAGTGTTCATTTCAGTAACCTGTTTCTTTATCTTCTCTGTTGTGTGTCCACGAAATGAATCCAGAACTAACATGCCTCTCTGCTGTAGTAAAGCACCTGTTTGACTTACCCAAACCACCTTCAGCCAATCTCCCATCAGTTGCTCTGTCATCCATCCCTTCTCCTGTGCTCTGAAAACTATTCCTGCTGACGTTTGTTTGACAGTTGTCGCACCCTTTTGTCTACAGAAACATTTGATGGCATCTCAAAAAAACTGGGGTTTGGTCAGCATTTTCCATGGGGCCAAGAAGATAATTATATTCTTTCCTCAGCTTAATTATGTAACGCTGATATGCGATCAACTTATGTGCGTATTCTGCCGTTAGACTCTGAGCAAGAGTTGTACTGCGTCGCAAGCAAGTCCAGTACGCCGCATTATTCGCTTGCACTATCCCAAGCTTGCCTTAAATTGAGCTACTGGAATGCTTAATTTACGTGCCACCTCAAACGCTTTCATTCGAATCACTTCGCGACTTACTGGCAATCCTTCGTTTCGTTTCTCCTGCACGTATAAAAAACATGATTATCAACTGCATCAAATTTCATTACATTTTTGAATATCGTTGTATTGGCCCCATAATATCTAATATATAAAATTGTTGTAGATAGGTGACCAAAAAATTACACAATAAATGAAACTAACTTTTCATTGCGAACGTTATCGATATTTAAATATCATCTTCAGGTGAATAATTACAAATAAACATTATTAAAAACACGTGTCCTACAAATTGACACAAAATTATGAATATATTTCAATTAAAAAAAAAAAACAAAAAACACTTACAAGTCAATATAGCGAACTGCATCCTCACACATATCTTCTATCGTCACAAAATTAAAGTATAGTAGATGTATACATGCTGTTGTAAGCATATACAGAGTTACGCTCTTACCACGATCGTCGTCCAAACTAGACAGACGGATCCCTTTGTGTTCGTCGTAAACTCGATGGATTGCAACAAACGGATGCTGTTTCCGTCCGTTAGGTGCTCACAACACCGTATACTCTTGTCAATAGGTTTACTAGTCGTACGTATACTTGGCTCGCAAGCTAGATTTGACAGTAATTAAATGTTTGTTGTTAAATGTTAATAAGCAATAATTAAGGTCATTGCTTAATAAATTTATTTATTAATTAACCAAAAATCAAACAATGAACATAAATCATTCTGAAGCATGGAAAACTAAAAAAAAATTAACAACGTTTCTGAATTAGTGACAGTAAGAGGAAGTACAGCTTTTTGGAAAGGCATGATGGGATTTTTGACTGAAGGATTGTGAGGGAGTGAAGTGAAGATTGGGAACTACATAGAATAGTACGTAAAGAGTTGTGACGAATGGCCAGACGTGAGTGAAACGTTGAGCTATTTCTTTTTGTTGAGAAACAACGGATGATTTTCAGACTAATGTGGAACTGAGTGAGGAGATATTAGATGTTGGAGAAAAGAAAGTGAGAAAATGTGTAAAGGCGCTGAAACGCGGAATCAATAGACAAGAGCATGTGAGGGAATAGAATGACAGAGCAATGACTGTTAAATTAAAATTGGAGTGTGTTTCGTACAGGATATATGACCAGTGGGAATTAAGAATGAATAAAATGTCTTCAATGTGACAAATTATTCTACCGCAGAAACGAGACCAAGAAATTAGTGTGCGTGGATATTTAATGGTAAAATATCGGAATATAGAAGAACGTTATTACTAGTGTTGCTAAAAAAGAAAATCTTTGAATTGTTTCGGAAGAGCTACAACAATTTTCATTGACGACTCCAACGATGAAAAATTGTCCGCCGTAATCGTACTCCAGAAACAAGTTCTCCTTTAGTTATTGCCTGGTAATCCAAAATCATTTCCTTTTCCTTTTGGTTTATGTTGTAACAACTTGAATAACCGATGGAATATATAAAATACTACTACAGAACAGACTGAATCTTAATGATAATGATTGGGAACTGCTACCGGCAACTATTACCACCGATTTGGAATTGGCGGCAATGAATTCCTCGGAAACAAGCCACAAACTCTGTTTTTTTCATATTGATCAGTGCATATGGAGAAAAATTCACACAGCTAGAGTGGCTATTAGATACGCCAATGATGAAGATTTTAGCTTGTTGATGAGACACTTATTTGCTTTGTCATTATTGCCAACAAATGAAATTCCGGGCGCATTTGATCAACGCAAGCCCCTATTTACAGTTTAATGTTGATGCTGTTATTGCTTGGTTTGAAAACACATATGCATACCTACTTATGTTTCCCACATTATAATCAGTTTAAAACATTGTGATAAGGAGAGCTCATATTGGTCTTATCTATATGATGAAGGAATTCCAAAAAGAACGTCAAAATGTTGAAAATGCAATTGAATGCATCTTCCGGGGACAGTCGACGATTAAACGAAGAAAAACTGATGTTGAGAAGGAAAGATGAATTAGAACGGACATAAAAAATTGTGAAAGTTAAATGTCATTGATTACTACTCAAACCCAAATTATTCATATCAGAGCAAAATATGTTAAATCATATAGGTTAAATATACATACGTACCAAATATAATTTTTAATTATAGGCGAAAAATCATCAAAATCCAATGATCAGCATCGTCACGGTAGTCTTCAACAAGGACATCGATCCAGTTTAGATTCAAAAATATCGAAATCTAATCAAGTTGTTAATCAATTATCTGTACCGCAAACACCATTAAAATCAGTTGTGGAATCGACTCCTACAGTAACAGGAACTGTTAGCATTGAAGAACATGAGTCACTTCAGGTATTATTTGATATAACAATGAATTTATGATTTTTCTATAAATATATTGTCACGGTTATTTGTAAGTGACAATATAGCAAGGTGAGTTTTTACCAGATAAGTAAATTTTACTTTACTAAATTAACCCACCCAACTATCAAAAGGGATCAAAAATATAATTTAAGTATTTATTTTTGTAATATAATTTAAATTCTAAAATTTCCATGCGTGTATCACACTGTGATGCCACAATTCGCTGTCTCTTATGTCAATATTTTTAATTGGAACTTATAAAAATCGCGTACACAGTCTAATTTTGAATAATCTGTGCAAGCTCCCGAAATGTTCTTTTATAGCCTAGCTAAGAATGTCGGCCTAAACGGCTTAGACTAGAGCTGCAGAATACGACCCTCAACTTGTTTTTCTTAGATGGAATGCTACTCATTCCTGTTGGTCTGCTTTCGGATTCTAAGAATTAATTCGTTTTTCTCGAATATAATAGAACTTTACTGCAGTTTGAATTTATTAGAAAATAATTTGACTAATTAACCTGCTTCCATCCAGATTATATTTAATTCAACTCTTAAAAAATATTTATAGGAATTCAGTGAATCAAGTGAATCCTTAGGCGATTCCAGTAGCGTAATGGAAACCGTTCCTAGTGCGGCCGATATTCGAGCCATTATTCAAAACGAAAACACCAAATCATTTACGACTAGCAGTTTAGATCTTCCTCCAACACAAAGCAAGCAGGAGCGAAGTATTTCAATTTCCAACACTTCGCAAGTCGATTCGACACTGAAGCACACTAAAACATCTTCTAGCAGCTCGGCCCATTCTTCCGAGGTACATCAGACATCTCAGATTGGTGATGCTACTGTAACGTCTACAGCTGGCGGAGGAACTCAAGCAAATAGTGGAGTAGAAGGAGGAAGTAGTCATTTGGATTTAGAACAGACTTTATTGGATAATATAGGTCCTGATTTGATACCCGATGAAATTTTATATCAGGTGCGTTGTTACAATTTTTTATCTAGTGATACGAACAAAAAGTTTATCTGTAAGGGTATCATCTAGAAATAATTGAATGTAATGTGCTATTCAATATCAATTGCAAGTGTCTGGAAATTGTTTTTCAAAGCTTTACTTATCCTAGAAAAGTTTCTCCACAAAACTTTGGCAAAGTAAAATGGATATTTCACGAGTGTGCGGTCACTCGGTGTATTAATATGATGAGTTGAAATTAATATAATCAATTTTATCTTTGAAAAAATTTACCTTAGCCGAAAATCGAACACGGCTCTCCAAATTTCCGATCGAGTGCTTAGTCCACTACCTAGAGAATTTTGCAGTTAACGACATTCTGTCAGCACATGGTTTTCGTGTCATCAGGTAGGTGTCACTGCTGGTCTTGTTTTGAAGTTAACACATATAAAGTCTTTTGTTATTTGAAAAATCACTCCTCGCTAGTGTAGTGGACTAAACACCCTACCGGAAATAGGGAGAGCCGGGTGAGGTAAATTTTTTCAAAGAACAATTGATTATATAAATTTAAACTCATCATATTAATACACCGACTGACCATTCACTCATGAAATATCCATTTTATTTAACTTGCGAGCCTGCAAAAGGCGAGAAAACAAATTAATATATAAATAAGTTCAAAACAAGACTAGTAGTGACACCTACCTCATGACATGCAACAATTGATTATATAAATTTCACCTCATCATATCATAAAGTAATATTTGTTATAAGTTAAACGAGAAATTAAGTTTACTTCCTCAAATTAAATGAGTATTTTGTAAACACGTCTAGTGTTAAATTCATTTGCTGTGCGCGGTAACAACTTTGTTCTCAACATTGTTCTTGTTTGTTAGTTTGTCTATAGTTTGTCGAAACCATGGTTTTCTTGTCGGCGTTTAGGTTTCTAAGTTTCGAAACAATCCTTGTAACGCCTAAATGGCCGCATTTATGACAAAATTATCACAAGTATTGAAAAATGTTAATATTTATAACATTGATTACCAAATCTTAGCTGTTATGAATATACACATACAAAAAATATATTTTGGAATTATGTATATTGAAGCTACTCTGAATTGTTTAAGTAAACTGTTTGGTAAAACAAATCTATAAAACAATAGGTTTGTTCTTCTTTTTATCGTATGTACATGTGTACTTGTTGAATTGTGATGTTCATGCAATCATTGAATCACAGTTTTTAGTCCTGATGATGCTTTCGAGACCTAGAAACCAAAACATCGACAAGAAAATGTCAAAATTGAGTTAATAAAAATAAATTGTTGTCCAAAGCCGAAGAATTTTTATTTATTATTCGGAACTACGTTGTACGTGTATAACAATGTATTAAGTGTATTTTAAATATTCATAATTGTTTATACTCAATGGAGCAGTAATGATAAGCTTGAGCATGCGAGGACGTTAGATGCTACAATGACTAATTTATGGACTGTACTAATCTAGCACTCATCCCTTATTAGAAAATACTCTTGATCTGCTATTGTAGCCAAATGAGCGAATTTCGTGATTGTGTAGAATCAAATGATAGTACCGATAAAAGGAGTTACAGGTAGGAAGATAGTAAATTCGTTCGCATTAATGTTTACCGATTGTAAACCACTAATTTCTGCTATTAATTATCCCCTTATCTAAAATGCGGGGGTTAGCTAAGTGTAGCTATAAAAGTATATATCGGACCCAAGCCACTCTAACCTATAATCTTCTTCTTCCAGTGCCTTGTCCGTTGCGGACGTTGACTATTAACGTGGCTATTCTGACAATGCTTACGGCTCCTCTGAACAATTTAATCGATGTAAATTCAAACCATTGGCATACGTTATGCATCCACGAGTGTCGTCTTCTTCTCGGCCCTCTCTTGATGTCAATTTTTCCTTGGCATATTAACTGCGGTAGGTGGTACTTAGGATGCCTCATAATATCTCCGATGTATTCAAGCTTCCGCTCTTTTTACGGTGAAAACTATTTTGCACGTTGGTAATATGGTCAGTACAGGATATCCGAAGAATGTGGCGATATAACCACAGCTCAAAGGATTCTGTTCTTTTTTAGAATATCTTCTGTTGTGGTCCATGCCTCTATTCCATATATAAAGACAGAGAAGACCATTTGACCATTATTTTACTTATTGCTGTTGACTGATCTCATTTTGAATTGACTGTGCTTCTAAAATATGTATACGTCTCCACCTGTTCTATGCTTCGGTTGATTATTGTTATTTGCATCGGAGGTTGTCGCGTTGTGCTGCGGAGCATTCATTTAGTTATAGCTGTATTGAGTTCCAAGCCATAGTTTTGACTTGCTATGTGTATTCCTTGTATATGATTCCTAATTCCTGCAAATGATTCCTGAGCAATTCTATGAGTTTATTATGTTTGACATTGTCAAACGCCTTACAGAAATCGATAAAGCACAAATGAACGTCCTTGTGCATATCTCTGCACCTTTGAATTGGCACTTGCAGACTGAAGATCGCTTCTCATGTATCCAGTGCATTCCGGAATCCAAATTGTGACTCGGATATATTTGCTTCGAATTTGTTGTATATCCTATTGTGGATCATTTTTGGTAAAAACCTTAGTAATGTTTTATCAGACTTATTAATTGGTGTTGATCACATCATTTTGCTATTGGTGTTTTACGTATGTCTACAAAGGTTGACAGCAGGCATTCCTCCTGAATCTCCTCTTGTCGTAAAAGGTGTTCTTTCAGAAAATTGAGAATATTGTCATCTGTTTCGCAAAGAAGCTTTAGGATCTCGCCTTATATGTTGTCTGGGCCGAATGTTTTATCCTTTTTTAGCAATGAAATTGCTTTTTCCACTTTAAATCTTAGTATTGCGGGTCCAGTCATATCGTCATCTTGGTCCCATATCATTTTGCCTTCATAGTTAAAATGTCGCCATGCACAAGTCTCAGGTGGGGTTTGTTGGTTTTTCTTTTGGTTGTTAATTCCTTAATCTTTTTGTGTGGTAGTCATATCTTTTTCTCGATTTATTTCTTAGTATTTCGATTGATTTTTGAGTTTATATTTCCTTCTCTGTTCCATCATGTCAAGGATTTCATCCGTCATCCATTCCTTCTTCTTTACGCGATCCTGTAGCAAAAGCGTCTTGCTTGTCTCTTCAACACCACTTTTTATTTTCTATCATTTAGAAACTGCGTCTGTTTCGTGTTCACTCATATTTTCAATGTTTCTTCTTACGGATTCTTGTACCTGTTGTTTAATGTTAGGGTCCTTTCATTTCCTAAATGGGATTCAGAAAGAGTATGTATGTTTCAGAAAGAGCATGAATGTTTCAGAAAGAGTATGAGTATGTTTCGCTGTGGCTCAGTCTGATATGAAATGAACCCGAGTCTGATATCAAATGGCAGCGACATGGTTTAATTACCGCGACCAGCGATATGCCTAACAAAATTTCAAGAATGTGTATTCCCGCTTTACGTGTGATTTAATGCCCTAATTATCACGGCCCCCAGCCGCGACTTTGCCGCAACCAAGAATATGGGCTAACAACATTTCAAGAATATGTGTTCCTGTGTTCCCGCTTTAAGTATATAAAAATAAGTATTCGAATGCAACGTTGTGTAAAAACTTCAAAAATATATGTGCCCGTATTCCCGATCGACACCAAACTTCATGGGATCACCCACTATGCGATGTTAAACTTGTCTTGAAAATTTGATCGAAATCGGTTGAGGGGTTTAAAAACCCATAATTACACCAACCCAAATACACCAAACTTCACAGGATTACCCGCTATACTATGTTGAGGATTCTTCTGCGAATGTTTGAACTATTTGTTGAGGATTCTTAAACTCGACTTCATTCAAATATAATAAAGAAGGAATATTAGAAGAGTCTTTTTCGGACTTCACAAAACTTTCAAAAATTCGTCGGATTCGAAATAATATCATTTTGAATATTATAAAGGTAGTAATCAACGACCTAATTCTTTTAAATTCTTCCAGATGGAGAGGATCCTTTATAATTTTATAGAGTCTATGCATTTTTTGTTTTTTCTTAAACCAAAAAGGATACTGGTTCAATACAGTGCATCAATACGGAATAAAATTTCTCATAAAATAAATCAAAGCCCATTTCAACATCCATACCTCTAGACAACTCAAACCAGTCAATGTTTGAAATACTCTGATACAAATTTAAAAAAAATGTATTTCCGAAAATTATAATTTCTATTTGAAGAATTAAAACTGGAACTAGTTATTTGGTTGTTATTATAGCTTAGTTCCAACGATATGTCGATGGCAGGACGATGGAGATCTTCAGGTACAAGTGGATCATCATTATGAGATATATGACAGTTAATATTACCAAAGACAAGATCTAATATACGATTGATTGTTATGGTTTTGAACATGATTATGCTGCTTAAGATTTAAGGGATTTGTAAATTCATGTATTAGGTTCATTTTATTATTAAAATCGTTATTAGTGAAGTTATTATTTTTAAATGATAGGCCGAAGTCTCCCAATATCAATCATAAGTCTAATACAAACATTGAAACAAGTCAAACAAAGTTTCATAAATTTCAATTCTTTGTGCTAGACGTATGTAGATAAATATAATGTACAGAGGAAGGTTGAATACAGTTGAAGTAATTTTACAGTCAGTGATGTGTATAACGGAACAATGTTCACGAATAGATGAGAAAACCATGATTGAGATCCATGTGTTTAAATAGTAAAACGCCTCCTCCTCCAGTGTTATGACGCGCGCAGTCACAGCGATGGAGAGTATAATTTGCAGACCCCAATTTATCGTCATATATATCATCACGCATCGAAGACTCCGTTACAGCCATCACGTCACTGTTAGAGCAAACTAATAAAACCGATCTATTTTGATATTCAATCCACGAGCATTTTGATAAGTATAATTGAGATAATATCTATTTGGCAACCTTAGTTTTACGAGGGGATATTGGAAAAGTCCTCTTCATCATAGACTTCCAGAATTTCAGAAGCAGCAGTCTTTCTTAAGCAAACTGAACCTCTGCCAACCCATCCAAATTGATAATTAAATTGAGTCTTGATTTCACGAGCATTTTTCAGTAATAACTGATTCCTCATAGTCAGTGAGTGATTTACATAGATTTTATTATTGCCAGTTAATCCAATGTCGTTTACAGTAATTCTTGTCATCCACAGCGGTTGGACAACGGATAAGGAAGGGAAGAAGTGGAACTATTTCATCTGAAGTGTACTACATCACGCAAGAATTTAATTTATTTAAGATAACATTTCCAACCTATTTTATTTAAATTTGAAATGTAATATTACGTTATTTAAAATGTCAGGTAGAAAGACCTCGTATCGCCTTTGTATGATAGTTTCTTGTAATAAAAATGATATTATTATTATTTATTTTACTAACAGATACGGATAACTTTATTGTGGTTAAATAGTACAACTTGCTATTTTTGATGAATTATAATTACTGTACTAAACGTGTGATGAAATTTAATTTAAAATATTCAGGTTGCACAATCTCTTGCTGATAATGCAGAACTTCAAAACGTCATCGACAAATCTATAAATGATGGGCAACTCGTTTTAGACACATCGATGACATCTACAAGTGAAGATGCCAGCAGTCCGTTAGCAATGGACAACGCCAGTTCATCATCCCTAAATGATTCTCCATTATCAAACACATCCCTGCTGAACACCAATCAGAGTACGGGTGTATTGACGAAGACACATTCTTCAACAATCGGCACGAAATCATCTGCATTGATAAAAAGTATTTTTTTATGTTACTTATTTGCTATCACATTTAGTATCTCATTTCTAGTATCATATTTTCGTCACATTATTACTCACTCTATTTCACATTCTTTATCACATGATTCACTCTATTTTTCTTTATACGCAGCCATACGGATTTGTAGTACGTATATGGTGGCATTTTCATATTTTTATTACGAAGTACTTTCTAAACGACTAAAGACATATTTAAAATTAAATTCTGTATTTGTTGAATTCGAATACCTTAGAAACTGCGGAACTGAAATCAATAAAATGTGGTAAGCATATGGTGAAAATATGCTACTTTATACATCCAATGGAATTAATTTACCGTATAGAAGACTGACTGGACAGGTTTTAAAGTCTGAACTTAATTTATATATGAAGGTAATATCTCAAATAAAACCGGACCAATTCAAGATGGCTTTCTTATAAGTTTTGTCTGACCAGTGTTTAGGAGGGTTGGAGATCCATGAATAGCATGCAGGATGATTTTGGCATGCATCTAATCCACCTCCAGCGCCCGCGTATGATGAGTTTAATGCCATTGCCCATTTGAGTCTATACTGATCTGTCGACATAGGTACACCCATAAAAGAAGCAAGTCTATTCCAAATGTGCCATTTCGCTGTAAACACCGCTCGAGCAGTCGAATCTTGTGAGGTGGCCAATTTATTTATTCTACTTAATAAAATACGGGGAACCATCTCTTATAGATTAGGAATTGCCAGCCCTCCATCTCTGGTAGTGGCATAGAGTTCGGAGTCGCTGTTGCAATAGACAACTGCAAATAACCATTTACGCTTTTGCTTATTATGCCATCGAAAGTTTTGAGGCATTTCCTGGTGACCTTTGGTGATTGTAGGCCATAAAGATACCGTGGAATTAAATACTGTTTTATCAAAGTGAGTTCCTGATAAGGTTTCAAAGGTGATTTACCAATTTTTATAATTTTGTCCAATAAATCATAGGATATACGATTTATTCCAAAAACATTGCACTTCAATCCCGAGTATTTCATGTTATGAAAACCTAAAGATTTAATTGCTTTGATTGACATTAGCATAGTAGATATTGGAAATCACATAAAAGAGTTTTTTCTTAGACGGAATGGTTTTTGCAATAATCGTCGAACATTTTCGTACATTCAATTCCATTCCTCTAAACTCGAAAAATTTGCCCACTACTGGAATTTTCTGCCAAGAGTATAAGGTTGTCCGCGTACACTAAGCTGGCAATTTTGTAATGATCCGTTAATGGTAGCCCTTATTCATCCGGAATCTCCTTGAGCAACTCGTTCAATACAAGCTTAATAATAGGGGAGATATTGGATTGCCTTGTTTGACACCCCTTGTTACTGAGATTTTACCGGATTCAACTCCATTACATGATATTATAATTTTGCATCCCATGTAGGGATTAGAGAAGTAGTTTACCACTTCGATAGGTACTCTAGAACGTAAAAGTGCTCTCCTCACACTATCTTGGGAGACCATAACAAAGGCTTTTTTCAAATCTAGTGAAATCACCGTGAATGGCTTAGCTTTCTTGCGATGTTGTTTAATGATTTGGTGTAGTTAATGATGCAGCCATCCAAGTTGTTAATGATACAGCCACCATCGGAGTAAAACCATGTTGTTTGCATTTAAATGGCATATTGCTTAGTCTATCAGACGAAATCCGGTGTAATGTACGGACTATTGCACTGCTGAGTGTTATAGGTCTCCAATTACCCACTACTTCTAAGTCGTTAGGTACAAGTACAGTTCTAGAGATCCTTAAACATTCAGGAGTAATGTCAATGTATAGCATAATGTTAAACAACTTTGCAAGGATGGAGTTATTCAGTAGGGCCCTAGGTGTAACTCTAAATTATCCCATAGCAGGCAGAACTACGATTCATGATCTGTCTTGAATTTCTGAATTTTATGTGCTCTAATAAAACTATAGCTGTTATATATGTATATAAACGACTATTTATTGCATTTTAATGCATAACGGCGAATTAGGGCTTATGGAAACGATTTTTTTATTATTACTTTTGCAACACATTTGCAATAAAAATATATGTATCTCTACCTCAGTCGTTTATTAAAATTCATTAAAGGGGACTAAACAATAGCCTCTTTAAATTCGGAGTTTTGTACGAATTATTTATTGTACATTAGTTGTAGACAGTAGTACTTATAT
>WYDF02254196.1:0-20178 GCA_009867245.2 Adranes taylori
TTTCCTAGCCTCTTCTTTCAGGGCACTAACTTTTTCTGTCATGTCTGTCAGCTTGTGAGATAAGAGACAAATGTCATAAGTAATATGATTGGAGAGAGCATGCAGCCTTGTCGCACTCCCGAGTTAATTTCAAAGGGCTCAGATTGTAACGTTATGCTAAGTAAATATATAAATAAATTTACTGTCGCCGAAAATTCCCCGGATGAGACGACGGCGGTGTTCTTCTGGTGTGAATGTATATAACCAGCCTTGCCAGTCTTTCCGGTGTGCTATCACGGATTCTTCTACAGGCCAAGTAAACCTTGCACTAGGCTTTCCTCTTCTTCTGCTGTCGTCCTTCTCACTTTCTCATTGGACGTAGTTGCACGGAAACGTTATGAAACGTAGTGTTGAATGAGGGAGTAGAATTTAGAGATAAAGATTCTGAGATTCTATGATAGGGTGGTCTCCAAACAGATTTAACACGCAAACGAACAACGACCAGAATCCCCAGCTAATACAGACGCCAATCAATCAAGGGAATAGCGGCAACAACTTTTACATGAAAAGCATTCTATATGTCGCACGCTCCTTTTAATAAGTAGGAAAATCCGGTTAAATCAAAGTAACGCTCTTAACTTTTATTGAACTCATTTAAAACATTCGTTGAAAAACAAGATAATATCAAATCCCTGGTTAAACGAGGTTAAAGCACGCAAAGTTCAATAAACCCATTAAGAGTTTTTTGTTCAAAATTGGATATCGTAAAGCTACGGTCGGGCGAAAGCATCAAGCGCAGAGTTTATTGAACCCATAGAAAAAAATGCCCGCAAAAGCCAAGGAGCCATAAACGAAAACAAAAAATATCTCTCTTCTAATATGTGTACAATGTTTTACTTACATTCTGCGTTCGTGCGAGCATACAAAAAACTTGAAAAACATCCGTCCAAACTAAAGCACGTGCAATAAGGCTGTAAGTCGCTTTTAGCATTAATCTCTCTCCCTTTGAGCAAAACAGCAGAAAAAACAGAGCACCGGCTTGTAGGCGCAATATGTTCTGCTGTTGTTGTTTCTGCATCTCTTTCTCTATGTGCAAAGTTCCATGACCGCTCGTGAAACCTTCTGGGATTATACCTCGCATTTTCTTTGTTTGAATTATATTTACTAATTATCAATTTTTGATTTATCTGTTTCATGGTTTTCTAGTGTGTTCATTGGCTAAAGACTGTTTATTGATTGTTTTATACAATTTATCGACACTGTTGGAGGCTACATCCATATGCCGATAATAAATTTTTGCTGTATATTTTCAGATTCAGACGTAAAACTGATAACGATAGAAATTACATTTCAATAGAAAACACACAAATCGGTTGTTTTTCAAATATTGGTCAAATCGGTGGTAGGCAGATTGTGAACTTAGATCATGGATGTCTTAAGGATGTCGGCACGCCAATACATGAACTCATGCATGCTGTGGGATTTTGGCACGAGCAGAGTCGAGTTGATCGTGATAATTTTGTTACAATAGTTTGGGAAAATATACAGGATGGTATCTATTAGTATAATTATTTGCTACGATGTAAATTATATATAGCAATTAAAGCTAATTTTTTTATTTCAGTATTACACGTTAATTACTGTACTTTCAGTATGATAATCATATATGAGTAAACCCTCAAATTGAAAACTCATACAAATAAATTACAAAGTCTTCCAATTTATATGCAACCTTTCCATAAAACAATTGGTGAGACCTTTTTGAATATATTATTGCTGATAATGATGTGCGAAAGGCTAACTCGAAAGCTATCAGAAGGAGACCCAAAAGGCATCTAATTGAAACTGGCGTGGGTATGGCTTTTTATATGAAATCAGAGACTTTTGGTGTCCGGCTTTGACGGCGGTAGTTCTGGATGTTGTCGGCGGTAACTAGGCAGGGCTTAGACAAAATTTCCGCTAAAATCTTTAAGGAGGGAGAATTTTCCTCGAATAAGAAGCGTCCGCTCATACGTTACGAATTCTAAGGAATAATATCGCATAACATCCCTGTCGAGATTCTAAAGTTGTGAGATTCTATGATAGTCGGCTCTGCAATTAGATTTTACGTGCCACCGAACAACGAGCAATAAAACCCCTTCTGCTACAGTCATCCACCAATCAAGAGAACGGCGGTGGCAGTTTTTGCATGGAAAGCGTTCAAAATGGCGTACGCTGCTTACAAAGAATAGAAAATCTGGTTAGACGAAGATAACGCCCCTAAAGTTAATCGAACTCATTTGTTGAAAATACGATAGCATCAAAATCGCGACCAGATGAGGTCACGCAAAGTTCAATATACTCATTAAATTTGCCTGTTTGAAATCGGAGATCGTAAAATCTTTCGTTCAGCCAGGGCAATGAACGCAGACTTTAACAAACTCATTACGTTGTTTACTTGAAATTGAATATTGTCAAACAAAATACTTAAATGCATAAAAAAGAAACATATGAATGTGAACGCTTCGAAATGCGTGTATTCCATCTCTATTCCTCTTCTACCTCTCTCAATATGGACGAGAAAAAGCATTGTGCAAGTTCCTCCCTCTGTGTGCAAGTTGATGCAAACGCTGGTTGGCTTTCTGCAGTCAGCTCTCTCTCTCTCTCTCTCTCTCTCTCTCTCTCTCTCTCTCTCCTCCCATTATGCAAGGAGTGTGAACGTCGTTTGGCTAACAACAGTGGTAGACATTTCTCTATACGCAGAGTTCAAATGACTGCTCGCAAAAAATCTGTGTTTATACATCGTAAATCTTTCCGTCGTTTAAATTTTATTAAATTAAATATCAATTCTTGATTTATTTATTTGTTTGATGGTTTGTGAATTAATTGGTTGATGATTATTTGTTAGTTGTTTTATTCCATTTATCGACTCTGTAAGGCTATATATAATATGCCGATAAGAGGTCTTAAACGAGCTCTAAATAGGTATTGATTATGAGTATTATGTATTGAACATTATGTATTGTAATTAACTTAGGAACAACATAATGCAACTTACAATGTACATGTTAAAGCAAATAATGTTCTATACAATACTAAATAAAAATTAGTTATTATAAACACTACTAAATATATTGGAATTACAACTTGTTACAATAACTCTGCAATTTCAGTGTATGGTTTTCATTGTTTATTTTGTACCCATAACTTTTCATCCATAAATTATGTTTTTTAGGGATGTCCTTCAATTTTAACAAAGCAAAAGAAGAAGAAGTTAGTGACTTTGGAGTGCCCTATGATTACGGTTCTATAATGCACTATCAGAAGAACGCGTTCGCAATAGATCAAACGCGTGATACAATTGTAAAAAAGGTATATATGATAATTATACAAAAATCATTTACATTTCTGAAATTCTTGATTTTGGGATGGCGGTTCACATTAACCTATTTAATTCAACTGAGCAGATGTTTGATACTGAAATACATTGTAAAATTTTACATTTGATGGATAGTCATAAAGCTTAATCTTGCAGAAAATTTAGAAATCATTCTTTCTACAACTTTTTCACAAAATTTGAATGATCAAGTAAATTTTTAAGCAGCTGATTTTTTCGAACAATTACCCTTAACATCTTCTCAACATCGTCCCTAGCTTCTACACCGTTTGCGTTCCATAATATGTCGTCTCCCGTAGTTTGTCATTTCTAATATTTTCAATTCGTGAAATGAGTTTGCCTATTATTGGATATAATTTTAATATTTGAGGTAAAATCGAATACCCTAATCTTTGTTTTCATAATCATTGAGTGATATTTTGGTAACTGTCCACTTTATTACTAAAATATGACTTTTACTAACTTCACTAGATTAATATATATCGAATTTCAGTGTTACTTTTAATGCCATGAGGTGTATGTAGTACACTCAATTATTAAGGGAAATTATATTTCTAATTTTTAATGTCTTTCGATGCTTTTGTATTCTTTTAATGTCTATTGATTTTGCCATGTAATTTATTATAGCTTGAAAATGGTAAGAACGGCCGAAAATGCATGCATGCATAAAAAAAATTAATATTGGTAATAATTTGGAGAAATTTAAGTAGAATGCGGGTGCTATAAAAATTAAAACACACATTACGAATAAAAATCTCAAATTTATTACTAATTAAGTATATATATATAATTATTTATTTATAACTAACCTGTCGTAAGCACTGTTTGTTAAATTCGCATGCATTTTGGCCTTCGGCCATTTTCAAGCGACTGTTGATTGCTGCTGTCATTCGGGATGATGATGTGTTTCTATTGCCATTGTTGCATATCTATGGATTTCTTCTTCGTTTTGCATATATAATAATTCGAGTGGAGCGAGTATGCTATCGAATTTGCAGTTGAGTTGTTCGTTTATTAGCGTATGGTTTTGTTTGTTTTTATATATTTCTATCTGTTCTTTGATATCGATGTTCTTATTACTCTGTTTTAGTATTGTTATTGTTTTTCTATTGGTTCATTATAATGACTCTTATTCAGTAGATGGTTTGCAAAATTGGAATGGTAAATATCTGGGCCATTAAAAGCATATTGTTGTTCTCTGTATCTTGTTCGGAAATTTCTGAGTCTTTTGTAAGAGTCTTTATCTGTACATGTGAGTATAAAAATAATGATATTTACAAACAAAGCAGAATTTACAAATTGACATGTACCACATTTAAAGAAATATACATAGGGAAAACAAACAGAAATTTCCGAACAAGATACAGAGAACAACAATATACTTTTAAACGCCCAGATATTTACCATTCCCATTTTGCAAACCATCTACTGAATAACAGTCCAATTATACTAAACCAGAGTAATAATGAACCAATAATACTAAACCAGAGTAATAAGAACCTCGATATCAAATAATAATTCAGCTCTAACTTAAGATTCCAGGTGGACCACCATTAGGCCAGCGCAAAGGCTTCAGCGAAAGCGATATTAAGAAGATAAATCGTATGTATAAATGCGGCCAATAAGAAACTTCACACGGAACATTATCTTTGATATAATTATGTCGATCAGAAATAAAAGCAAATTAAAAATTAATAAATAATGTCTAGAACGAATCTGTCTATATTTTTAAATATTTGAAACCGTCCGCAGTAGTCCTGGTAGAATGATAATATGAATGGGTGGATATTATCTACTCGTGCCTATTATCCCATCCGCACACCATTATTCTACCTCCCACACCCTTATACTTACCCTACACCCCCAGCATATTTTTTAAATTATATCAGTGTTATTTACTTCCGGCCCCAAACATACTCACCAATTTTCTGCCTTCTTTCTCTCCTTCATAGCACACCTCATCCCCTCACATGATTTTATCCAGTGCTCCGATACTTCCTCCTCTTTACCACATATGAAACATTTCCTCTCATCTTTTCTGATCCAATACCTCTTTCTGATCCAATACCCCTAACCCAAGTGGCGAATTTAGGCTATACCTGAAGCACAAGAAGCAAGAATATTTGGTGCATCCAGTTTCCTTTCCAAAAAATAAGTTCAGCATTTTTAAGTCCACACAAATCATCCATTAATGTTCATGATACTTTATCTGCTCTAAGACCACAGCTATGATGTTATATTCTCACGTTTATTTTTGTGGATAATTTCAATAAAAACACACTCAATTCAAGCGGAATAGACCTATTTTTAAATTAGAACGTAGTCAAAATTGCATAAATGTTATTAATAAAATAATAAAGCAAATACGACCCATGAACTCATCAAACTTGAATCAAATAAAACACATACAGATTTTACCAGATTCTATTAATCAACAAGTAATTTATTTTATATTCAATTAAAGCGGGTTGGTGAATTTTGGTAAACAATAAAACAAATCAGATTAAGGTTTATTTGAGTTATATAAATGTTAATTCGGATACAACATCGTTTCCGCCCCAGCTGAAAATGAATAATATAACGGCCAAGTAACATTTAATAACTAATAATAGAGCATTTAATACAGAATTGATCGACTGACAATATAATAAAATATAATGCGGCTTTGATTTGTTACACTTTTATAACTTTTATTAATACGCCCCCGACATACTTTCAATACAATACATAAATAATACAATACTTTCAATACATAAATAAACAGAAAAACTGGAAAACATCTGACTGAAAGTTAATTGTTTGTTAGCTTATTTTGAAATGAAAATAAGTTACATTGTCCAAACGATTAGGATGCCGAAAGGATGGAAGGAGAGGGCGATAATACCAGTGTACAAGAGGGAGAACAGATGTTCGGCAGATAGTTACAGAGGTGTGACAATAATAAATGGAATATATAGATTGTATGCTAGGGTGTTGAATGGTGAACTACAGAAAGAGTTGGAAGAAAAGAGAATTCTATCAAATACGCAGACAGGGTTAGTGAGGGGCAAGGGTACAACGGATAATATAGTAACGTTAAATTACGCTATACATAAGGAAATTAGTGAAGGGAGGAAGTTATACCTGGTGTTCTGTGCCCTTAATTTGGCATTTGATAGACTGGA
The DNA here is from genome assembly GCA_009867245.2 of Adranes taylori. Lineage (NCBI taxonomy): Eukaryota > Metazoa > Arthropoda > Insecta > Coleoptera > Staphylinidae > Adranes > Adranes taylori. The sequence continues at coordinate 6,520 of WYDF02254196.1, forward strand.
AAGATGGAGGTTTTGGAGAAGAATGAAGGAGGTGGGGATTACTGAGAGAATGAGTGAAAATGCAAAGAGGCTGAATGAAGGGAATAGAGTAAGAGAGAGAGAGAGAGAGTGAGAGAGGGCGTGTCAGAGTGGGTCACGGTTGGAAGCGGGTTAGACAAGGGTGCCCCATGAGTCCAAGTCTATTTAATTTATATGTCTCGGGCTTGGAGATGTTAAATCATGGAAAACAATGTACGACAATGTCCAACAGTACGTTTCAGATCAACTTTATAAGAACTATTGTTGTTGGTTGATCCATAGTAAGGTTTATTTTAAAAATTTAAAATAAAATTTGTACTTCCTTACTGTATTTTTAGTTATTTTACTACCGGTTTCGCATTGCGCATTTTCAGGAAGAAATAAAAATGATCTGTCGCGGGGAGTATTGGTGGGAGTAAAAAATATGGTCCCTAGGATATGCGGATGATATATTATGTATGGGTAGCAGAAAAGAGGTGATAGAGAGCGTGAATACAAATATGGGGAAAAGAAGGATGGAGGTAAATGTGGATAAGACAAAGGTGATGGTTTGTAAATGACGAGGGAGAGAAAGTAAGAAGGATGTGTTTGAAATGAATGGTAGGGTAATCGAGTATGTGAATAAGTGGCAATATTTAGGTTATATAATGAGGGAGTAGGGAGTATATAGGGAGGGAGTATATAATGAGCGAAAGAGAGCTGTAAAGATGATAGTGAAGAAGACGGGAGTAGCATCAGAAAGGTTATGGAACGTGTGGAAAAATAAATTTGGGGATTTGATGAAAATGAGGATAATAATTCTGAATGCACGTGTAGAGAGTATGGTAATGTATGGAGCAGAAGTATGGGCGGTAAGCGAGAGAGAGAGAGAGAGAGAGAGAGAGAGAGAAGATTGAAAGAATGGCAGTTAAATACTTAAAGAGGATTTTGGGAGTAGATAGGTTGACCCAGAGGGAGATCATGTTACATGAGCTAAATGGATATAGGTGCAGGGTAAACGGTTTAAAGACGATGGCAAAATATGAAGGGAGGGTGATGGTAGGAGAGATGTAAAGAATTGTGAGGGAAATATACATATGCGCTATGGCGGAAATGGAAAGGCAAGAGACAAAAAATAGATGGTTGATGGAGCGAAAGAGAATGTATGAGAGATATGGATGGTGGATGAGAGAATGGTGTATTAGGATGATGAAAGAAGGAATATGTCAAATGGAAGTGGAGAGGACGATGAAGGATGTGGATATCTAAGAGAGGAGGGAGAAAATAATAGGAAGTTGGTATAACGGAAGATGATGGCAAGGTTTAGGTGTAGGAGTACTCAAAGAGTAGATATTGGTGTAATAGATATTGGTTGAGAGAGTGTGAAAGAAGCTGTATGTTATGTGGATGTATACAGGAAGGTTATTTTATTATTTTATTTAGTTACATTGAAAACAAAATTATATAATCAGAATAAAATGAAAGAACTTAAGGTGTTAATCAAGGTATAAAATAAAATAAATATCTACTCACATATGTATAAATGTCTACTCTTGTACGATAAAAGGTAATTTTGGTTCGTTGTTCTACAAAATTTTTGTCGTTCAACCTGGAAGCCAGTAATTCAGAAACTTCTTTACAGAGGTTAGATTCCTGGTGAAATCACTTAACTCATCGTGGTTAATAGGTTGAGGAATTGACGACATTACTTTATAATCACTGTCACCTTCATTCGTATCAGAAGGGACATGGGACAAGGACAGGGACAACACTCGTCTTCAACAACATTCAGCTTTGGTAGCTGGTGAAACTTTAGGATCGGTATGCCTCTGAGTGAGGGACCGGACGTGTTGCAAAGACTAAATTCGCAAGTCCAGTAATATGTACTAGACAGAAATAACAGTCATCTAAGTGGTTTTTGGTTTCTCTCCAAACCAAATTTAAGACTTTTCGTTTTACGCTGGTCTGTAAATGTTTTATGCAAATTTTAGAGATTTACACAACTTCTTTTAATTGAACTCATTTTATTGCTATGCAACAACACAAATACACCAATGTACAACACGGTACGTTTATGGTACACAGTACAACTTTCTAACAACTATTGGTGTTGGTTGATCCATAGTAAGGTTTATTTAAAAAATTTGAAATAAAATTTGTACTTCCTGACTGAATTTTTATTTATTTTACTACCAGTTTCGCAGTGCGCATCTTCAGGTAGAAGTTAAAATGATTTTATTCTATTTCTATTTTAATTATGTCAAATGAGGTCAAGGAAAAATAGAAACAGCATTTCTACGTTGCACTGCCGAGGATTCACAAACGAGCCCCAACCATAATTGAACTAATCCCAACGACCCAACAAGTTGAAGGTCACTTAAGTTACCAGATGACAGAGTGTACAGGTTATATGCAAGGATGGAGTATGATGGAGTTTGGAAAAAGAGATGAAAGAAAAAGAATTATTGTCGAGTACGCAGACAGGTTTTGTAAAGGGAAAAAGTACAGTGGATAATATAGTGGCGCTAAATTACATTATTAAACAGGAAATATGAGAAGGAAGAAGGCTGCACTTGTTGTTCCTAGGTCTAACATCTGCGTTCGACAATTTAGAGAGAGAGAGAATGTTTATGGAAGAGGATTAATAAGTTTGGAATAAAACAAATGTGTGTATGAACCGTAAACGGTTGTATGAGGAGACAAGGGTACGGGCAAGAGTCGGAAATAATGTGTCAGAATGGTTTAATATAAATGGAGGAGTGAAACAGGGTTGTCCGCTTAGTGCAAGCCTATTTAATATATACTCGTCTCATTTAGAATCGACGTTAAAGAAAGGGCAAGGTGTTGGAAACGAGAAGATATGGTCTCTATGCTATCTTGCGGACGATATTGCGTGTATGGTGGGTAGTAAAGAGGGAATGAAAGAGATGATAGTTTGTTGATAGTTGAAGATTAAATAGGACTTGAAGTGAATGTGGGAAAATCGAAAATAATGGTATGTAAGAAATGGGACAGAGAAAGTAAAAGTGATTGGTTTGAAAGTAATTGTGAGAAGTTTGAATGTGTAAAATGTTTTAAGTAGTTGGAGTATATGATAGTAGGAATCAGGGAGCAAAGGAACATATGAACGTGAATGCGGGATAGCAGCTGAGCGGCTAATGAATGTGTGGAAGGGGAAATTTGGTGAGTCCGCGAAGATGAGATCTATGAGCGAATGGAAGATAAGAATAATGAAGAGAGGAAATTGTGAAAGAGTGGTGGAAAGAATAATGAGGGATGTTGAAGTAAAAGAAAGGAATAAAAAAATTAAAGAGAATAGATATCATAGGAGTTACAAGGAAGTAATGGTTGTAGGTGATATGCCAGGGTATTGTAAAAGAGTATTAGAAAAAAGAATGATTGCAAGATTTTAGATGTGAGAATGAGGAAATGGACGATAAATATTGGCTGGGAAAATATGATAGGAGTTGTAGGATATGTGGCATAGGAGAACATGGATGAATGAGTGACGTGATATAAGTTGGTGTTGGAAACAAAGTGAGAGAACGAGGAATTGGAGAGCATGTTTGGTGCAAGAAGGAAAGGGGATAGAAGTAATGAACTGGATGATGAGGGAGATATGGAGAAGAAAGTAGAGGAAATTTTGTGAAAAAAAAGAAAAACACGAACCTCTGGAACAAATCACGGCGAATGTCATTATTAGAAATGACATCTAAATCAATGAATAAATGTCATGTTTTCTGTTACAAAAATAGCAAAGTACTAAATTCATTGGCGCGCTTTACAGCACAGTTACAACTGCGCGTTTCTATAGTACACTAAGATTATCGTGCTCAACAATTGAGCTAATTAAATGTTGCGGTGATTATTGTAAATTTATCTCAACTATAAACATGATAAGTAGACCTTTGATTTGTACAGCACATGGTACAACATCTGATTTCCCGGATAAGAAAGAAGAGGGCGGCGACACCATTACGAATTGTTTTTATTTAAGATACAATAAGATTTGTGGTTTTAAAAGAATGTTTAAAAAGAATTTATGTATATTCTGCAATCCATATTATATACTTTTTATATCTCAATTTGTTGAATATGATAATTATAATGTTCTCTCCAAATTCTTCTTTCATGATTCAAACTCAAACATTGTATTAATACTACACTTTAGCGTAAATGTATATAATAACATAAATCATGATGAGAAATGAGCCAGGAAAAACCAAAACTGAAAAGGTGCTTAAGTATTATTAAATATGGAGCATTACAGATGTATATACATAAATAATTTTTGAAAGAAATAATATGTCAATCAGAAAAAAAACCAATTCAAAGTGAATAAATAATATAGATTTTAATCATATTTAATCTATTAACATTTCCAACGGAATATTCTTCTACTCAAGATTTGTAAAAAGTATTTGTTACAGTTGTGGGCCAAGCGACACTCAAAGCGTTTTTATTGAAGAACATTTTTTCTTCAATCATAAGTGAAAAATCACAATGATAACGAATGTTGCAAATAACAATCATCAAAATTAGAAAGAACGTCAGTGAGGTTGTTCAAAGTTATAAGTATCTGGGTCATGCGATTAAATTAAAAATGGATATGGCAAAAAAGAAGAGTATGACATGGTTGGGTAGCCATTGAAAAACTCAAAAACAGTATGAATGACAGCTTGAAATAAAAAGTGTTCAATTCTTGTTAACTACTATAAGGCGTGGCAACTCTCACATTAACAAAGGCATCAATAAATAAACTGATAGTAGCACACTGAGCTATGGAACGAAGTATGCTGGGAATCAGATTGAGAAGACAGCTAATACGCCTCGCGCCCAAGGAAAGATTACGAGAATGTTTTTATGCGTTTTCATTTATTAATAACTGAAATTGGATCAAACCTAATACGATTCCTTAGGATATAAAAGAATATCTGTAACCATCCATGCAAATTATGTATTAAATTGTATTATTACCATTTTTCTTTAAAATATGCTTTCTATTGTACACAAAACACGCTTTTACCATAAAACATGCTGTTTATTTAAATGTTAAATGTTTTTATTGATTGAGAATGCATTACAGCAAAAAACTATTAAGATTATTTAGGTCTATTGTTTTCAAAAGTTTTTTATTTCCAAAAGACTGTATTATGCTTATAACAGATATAATATCGTAGCATTGTGCCAAAATATATTGAATAATGAATATGCTTAACTTATTCATTTAAAGATAGAAAATTATGTAATCGATATTGAAGTTTTTAAAAATACAAGGCTTATTTAAGTCAAGATTTATTTTATTACATAATTGTAAGGTTGTGGTTAGTTACACCCACAGTATGTGCAAATAATTGCACGAATATCTGCACCTGCAGTAAGTACAAGCTCATTACTCATTACTCCTCCAAGAAGAGAGGTCGAGGTGAGCAGTAAAAGAAACTGATCGGAGCAGTAAAGGTCTTAAAAATGATTGCTATACATAAAATTAGTGGCATATAAAGGAGGAAACCAGGTGGTAATAATATATGTATGAGCATCGAAAAAGAGAGACAAGAGAGGTTACAAGATAAGTACAGGAGACGCTTTATTTGGCTTAGTGTATTTTCACGGAGATGTAAATATACGAAAATTGATTGCGATATTCAAATTGATAGAGAAAGTATTCGTCCAAGTGCAGCATAATAAATTAATAAATATTCGTATTTTGAGCGAGCAGAACCTGAACGAGTGAGATATCCGTTTGATTACGAAGCTATGTAGTCGCCGACCTTACCACCTGATCATACATACAAAAACTCTACATCACACTTACAAAACCTATATTAGGCCACTGATAGACTATAGAGCTGTTCTATATTCTACTCTTTATAACGCGCAAGCACACCAACTTACTACCTGTGAACGAAGAATACTTCGTAGAATTCACAGGTTACACTTCCAATTTCCGAGTGCTCTACTATATGAACACTACTCTGCTAAGCCTATCACAGATCGTCTAAAATCCCTATAGTCTAAATATCCGACTCGACGTGACGCAGAAAATAACCCATAACCCAGCCTTGCAGACCCTTCCCACATCCGCCAGCTCGAATAATCCAAGCTATGCAGGAACCTCCTGATCATCTCCAAGATATCCTTGAATTAATCCCACTGTCCTTAAGATGATCCCTACGCCTCCCTAAGACAAAAAATATAATTAAAAAAAAATCACTCTTCCACAACAACCTTAATTTCTATTGCAGGTCAACTAACACTGACTTGCACAGCAAAGCAAGGGCATAAAAATACAAGACCATCAGCAAATCAGCTCACCCCACTAAACCAAACTCCCTCATCAGTTGACCACGCTATGGCCAAGGTATTGCAGGTTCCCTTGGCTGTAAAACGAGTGCTATAGCGTATATCTTATCTGCAAGCTATCAGCTAAAAGTATTCCATTACTCTAAAAGTATTCCATTAATTACCAGTCCCAGGCTGAAGAGGATGATATACCCTAAAGCCTCCTTCAAACAAACTCTCCAATCTCCCAACAATATACAATCCCAACAGGGAGTAGAGCTTTAGTGGGTAAAAATCCCACAGTGTTGTATGCATCGGGAATCCTTCGCCTTTTGAAGGTTTCTGCACTTAAAACAAAACAAAAGTGTAATCTGATGAGTAGTTTCTTGTCTTCAGTGTTATATCTCGCATGATAGGCATTTCAGTTTGCCAACGTTTCGCCAAATTCACATTTGACATTGTCGAAGTTTAGAAAAAGTCTGAAAACTTATTGTGTGTGCGTTTTGCATAAGACCTTGTAACTCTCCATTCTATGTTAGTGCTTGTTGTGCCTGGCACGGCGACTGATGTCGTGTCTACACAGATCGTTGATGGTGGTCGTACAGAGGATGGTATTGATGGTCGTACCATAGATGCATTTTCGACAAGTTTGTAGGTGGTGTAAATTATTTGTTGTTTATTTTCATGGTAAGGGTATAATACAAGTTTCCAAGCGCAAGACATGTTTCCGTTGTCATTTCGCTTGTTCATTGTCGTTTTTAAATTTCTATGGTTTCCCCAATATTCTCTTGCTACAGTGGGTTTCTGTGGCTATTGTTTTAGAGTTTTCAAAAGCTACTCTGTGAGCGGTTGTGCAGTTATGTTTGGCAAGAGCGGATGTGATGAGGTTCTATTTACGTTGTTAGTTCAGCTATTCTGGATGATATTTATCTATTTGTTTGATCGATATAAACTAAATCACATTCATTGCAAGGTACCTCGTACACTCCTTAGTTTTCTAGTGGAATTTTGTCTTTTGGTTTGGATAATATGCTGCTGATTTTTGGTGTGTACCCAAATAATTAAGAACCTACACCTGAAACACAAAATACAATGTCCGGAACCAGCACCTTCTGAACCAATTATCATTGCAACTCTTCCATATATAAAAGGAACTACCGACAAAATATCATCGATCCTAAAGAAATGGCATCAAAACAGTTTTCAATACACACCAAAAGATCAGCAGTATATAATCCAAACCAAAAGACAAAATTCCACTAGAAAACCAAGGGGTGTACGAGGTACCCCGCGTACACTCCTTGTGATTTAGTCTATGTGATTTATTCTATATCGGTTAAAGAAACTGAAAAATATCAGCGAGAATAGTTGAACACAAAAACAACGTCAATACGAACCTCAGCGCGTCCACTTTCGCCCAACATAACCGCACAATCCGTCGCAACCGTTTGAGAACTCTCGAACAATTGCCACAGAAACCCACTATATCAAGAGAGTTACTAGAGAAACAATAGAAATAAAAAAACGGCGAAAATACAATGAACAAACGAAATGACAACGAAAACAATTCAAGCACTTGGACACTTGTATTACATCCTTACCGTGAAAATAAACAACAAATAAATTACACCAACAACAAACCTGGCGAAAATGCATCTATGGTACGACCACCATCAGCATCTACTCAGTCATCCAGTGTACGATCACCATCATGGACCTGTGTAGACACGATGTCAGTCGCCGTGCCAGGCACAACAAGCGCTAACTTAGAAAGGAGAGTTCCAAGGTCTTATGCTGAACGCATCACACAATAAGTTTTCATAGAAGAAGGTGAAGGGAAAATATGGTGATAAGGACGGGATACCGTGAAAAAAGTACTACAAAGTGAGGCGGAGTGAAGCCTCCCCTTTACCGTATTTTTTTTTTGTTTTTTGTTTTGAGTAAGTTTGGTTTTTTAGATATTTTGAAATTTGATTTAAGGATTTAGAGTTAAAATTGTTTTATCTCGTTAAATTTTTGTGAAATATTAAAATATAATATTGTAATATTGTATGTCAATAAAGGTTTATTTAAATGAATTGAAACAAAGTATTCCACCTCCAAAACAATTTTATTTAAAAAATTATGAAATATTAGGGCTATCCGGATTTCGAAGTTGTGAGCTTCCTTATTCAAGCCTACTTTAAGAAGTTCTTAAATAAATTGAATTTACATATTAAAATTTCATCCGATGTTGTATGAATTTTTGTTAAAACTAACCACCAGTGCTTAGTCAAACTGGACAAGTCCTTAATTCAGGATCGCAAAATATTAAGGAAAGTTTTTAAAAATATTTTATGTTAATGGGAACAACCAGCTACTTCAAAATGATTTTAATTAAAAGCCGTCTTGTCCAGTTTGACTAGCACTGGTGGTTAGTTTTAGCAAAGTTTCATACAACATTGTATAAAATTTTAATATGTAACTTCAATTAATTTAAGAAATTCTTAAAATAAGCTTGAATAAGGAAGCTCAGAGCTTCGAAATCCGGATAGCGCTAATATTTCATAATTTTTGGAATAAAATTGTTTTGGTGGTGGAATACTTTGTTGCAATTCATGTAATGGATACTCCAAATTACTGGAGCACTTCGACTGTATAGAGGTTTATTTATTATTACTTAACTGATAACAAGTTTGAGTCCATCCCTAAATTGAAAACGGCGTCCCCACAATTAAGGCTTGGTTCCTCAATGACAATATATTTTGATAAAATGTGAAGTTCAAAGTAATGCGTTTGACTTAGTATTTGCTATTATAACTTTTCCTCACGACTACCACTGAATTTCTACATTATTGATATAGAAATTCGATATTATGATTACATATTCAATCCAAAAACTTAAAAAAAATCTAAAGATTTGATGTGGAAATCAAATCATAAACCTTGGGTAATAGCATCTCTTTTTGAAGATTGGTTTATTCATCACTTCATACTTGCTGAGTTCGGCCACTGCAATGGTGGATTTATAGTAGACATGGATAAGAGATTTGGGGACATATCAGGCTTGGGGGAGTGCGCCTGGATCGGGAATATTTGGTTGGGGTTTTGAGGAGGTTGTGAGGGTTTTGAGGAGGTTGTCATTGTAATAAGGGGGAAGGAGAAGGGGTGGTCTACGTTGTTTCCACGTGGCGGGTGGTAGTCGATTTGTTAGCATATTTTCCGGTCTTGTGACTATAGACGATCGCTAGCGACGCTGCTAACGGAAAGTCATAGAAACTGTCACAGGTATCGCAAACAAATATCTTACTTGCTACAAAATATAACTGAAATATGAATTCCTTCAGAATTATGAATTCTCGAGCGTCACGTCAGTATAACGTGAGACCGCATGCTGGAACTGATCTTGTTGTTCCTCGGGTCCTCAGTGGCTTACTGAGGGCGGAAGTAGTTTCGAATCTTGCGAGTATTCCTGTGGTTCTCGTTCTTGTACGCAGCTGAAATAAACTTACTGTTAATTAGTGAAACAGCATTAATGATTCACAAAATCCATCTATTGGTTTTTTAGACAATATAAACAAACAAAGAAATATTAATGCATAATCGAATGTCAACAATCAAATGTTAGATTTAATCAATATCGCATCAATGGCGGTTAACAAATAAACAGGAGCGATTGTATTATGAACAAAACTAAACTAAACCGGTGCGAGTAAAACTATACATGTGTATAATAACACAAAACAAAATAAAAACAGTGTGATAATAAGAATAACAAAACAGTGAAAATGCGGAAAGCATGTACAACCAGTTAACAACTACAACAGGGTAAATCTAAATATCATGGTACAGATATTTAGATTTACCCTGTTGGAGTCCACTAGCTATCGTAACTCTACGGTTATGCGTAGTTGCCACGAGAGCTTGAGTGATTAAGATCAGTTACGGTAATGCGTACATGTGATCTTATGTACTGTAGTGGTAATGGTACATAGGAGACACTCTAAGCTATCGCAACACTACGGTTACATTTCAGTCAAGCCGTATATGTTATAGAAAATCGCTCACCAACTATGTTATTATCTCGGCGACTGTCCCTGGCTGTCGCTTTGCCAATTGTCTTGGCATGGCTGCCTCCGCTTGGGTGCTAGATGATTGCTGCTGCTGCTTGTGGTCTATCTTCGAGTTCGCAAGATCAGGAACTAACTTATTATGCCAAAAATCTCGCTTTTTATAGACGGGAGCATTCGCTCAAATTTTGTTCTGTTATACGGTTCTATGCGTAGCCATCATGCGCACCTACGTGATGACGTAACACATAATTTCACTCTTAGCGGCATTCCCACGGGTTACAATAGATGGTAGCAGTTTATATTGTGGCAGTAGCAACGACGATGTACGGAGCCAGCCAACTTATTATATCAAACGTCACGTAGCAATACGGAAAGCAGCAGGCCAAATCAATACATCAGTGCTTCCACATATACGCGCATATAGCGTGCATAAATTGGCATCCATATTATAATACATAATACATAGCGACAGTAAAGCAAGCGACAGTTTATCTCTCTCTGCTGCATACAGTTAGAAAGGTGACTCTAAATTATCCCTACATTCATCCGCATACAGGCTGAGCGATGTGTGTATTTCTAACAATAATTCGTTTGATTAAGACGTAACAGTAGCAGAAGAAATTAATATTTGTTTATATATTTAATATTTTTAGAACGGATTGGACGAATATTATTTACTATAAATGCTATACAAATTATTTACTATAAATAATGTAGAACTTAATAACTGGCTTTGTTTTAGTGCAGTGGCTTTATTTTAGTGCAGATTAATTTATTTATCTAATCTTTTCCTCAAACACGAATTGGATAAATATCATTTATTCATTAGGAAGAATTACGTGATTTTTTTGATTTAATCTATTTACCTTATGCTACGTAACATGCTGTGTTACACCTTGTCAGATGTCGGGCGTTTTATTTTGCACTGTCGGGCCCATGCTTCCATTTAATAGATAATGTGTAGCATTGGAGGTTTTTGTATTTGGTTCATTAACTGGGTGGGGGCCGCAATGTGTGCGTAGGTACGCGTGCCAAGGCATTCAATTCTTTGAGCTAATTTTTTAATATGTTCTCTCTATATTTCCGAACATATCCCAACAGAGAGCGAACGATATGCTCGATATGTTCGCTCATCGCTCTCGCCCAGTCGAGGTGCTACAGTTGGCGGATTCGAGGTTGATTCCATAGGACCTCTCAAGGTTTGGTTATTGGTTGGGCTTATTTTTTCTAGAGCAGTGCCTTTGTCAATCATATTGTTTTGCATTAATGGCATTGTTGTTGATGTTAGAATGAATGGAATTTTTCTTCGCAGGAAACATTAGTTTTGGTTCGGTTGCGTCGTTTCTGATATCCATCCGTCGTCGTGCGGTTTTGCGGTTTGTTGTTATTTTGTCAGTCGGTTGTTGTTCGTCGTTCCTTTGTGCCGCTGCTGTCGGGTTGATTTGTTCTACCGTTATTATTGGCTTTGTTGCAACAATATTTGTTTTTTTATTTGCCTTTGTTGTGTGTTTTATGTTGTAGCGTCATTTTTTGGAGAAAAAAAATATATAATTGAAAGAAAAAAAGGTAACCTTTTTACACATTTGATTAATATTATTATACTAATTTCTTGTATTATCAGGTTGAAAATGAGCTGATTGTCGTAGCTCGAACCAATTGCAGCTTTACACACTCAAAATAAAATTTCTTGGAGCTTTGGAATATTGTAGTTTTTCTTTCAATTATATTGAACTCCAAATACTAGGAAGTTATATTTTACATCTACTAAAACAAAAATTAAATCTAAAATTATTAAACTATATAAAGTTTTTAAAACTTCTGGCAGCTTTGTTTGAGCTATAGAAAATGTAAAATCAAATAATTATACTAATAACATTTTATTATCAGAAATTGTGATTTCTGAATCAGAATTTAGAGTTTAATTTATACATGATCATAGTGTGTTTTATTTATTTAAATTGCAAATATGCAAATTGTACTTTCAAATAAACTAAAACTATTGACAATTATGTAGTAGATACCTATAATTTCGAGACCATTTCTTGCATGTCATAGACAGTCACACAAACATATTATATATAGTTAGGTCTAACTAACTTTCTTGAAACAATATAAATGCACTTAAAATTAAAACTTGCACTTGACAACAGAAATTGCACTAGTCTATAGTTAGGAATATTGGAATGTAAATATGGAAATATCTATAACCTTATTGTGCTTATTAATATTATCGATTCTGTTTTATGTTAGTGGGACCAGGCCACGAAGAGGTAAGATCTTAAAACTTAAATTGATTAAAAAGTGGAAAGTCTGTGAACGGATGTGCCCATCCCATATATTGTCGCGTAACATAAAATATAGAGTAGAAAATAAACGAATATAGATAGTTGAAAACCGTGTAGTTTCCAAAGGAATGTGAAAAACAATGAAATATAAATCTAGTTGGCAACCGCTAGGGGACTATTGGAATATTCGTGCAGGGAAAAGAGGTGTTTAGAATATATAAGAAATAGTTCTCACTAAAGCAAGATATTATTGAATTGAGATTTTAAAGAAAAGTAGTTCAGTTTTGTGCGGGAATCTGTTATTAAAATGTCTTCGACAACAATTGACACCAGAATGTAAGTGAAAAATATGTATTATTTACTTTGAGTGGATTGAATAAAATGGTTTACTTATAACTATTCTAATAATTCAAAAACCATCTTCTATTATAATGTAATTTATCTATAATCATTATTATAATAATTTAACAATTATTAAATTAGAAGGGCCTCATGTTAATCAAGTTAATTACCCTTCACCTAATTTAAGTTTAACTATGTTCATAAAATAATTTAACACTTATTCTTCATTAAATCTAACTATTTAAAAATCATTGTTATTTATTTAATACCAAGTGTTAAACTTATTCAATTAATTAATCGCTCCGCTGAGCAAAACCTCCAGTCATCACGCGAGCGGAGTGTGACAATATTACACACTGAAGTCAAAACTAATTGCAATGCTATGTACGTAAATAAACCAAAGCATATATAAATTAGCTTAATCAGCCATAGTTCGATAGATTAGCAATAGTTCGATAGATTAGCATAAATATGTATAAGTACTACTGTGCAATGTCTACTTTCGATGGTAGTATGTTTATTAAGTTATAATACATTTAAGGCGCAGTAACTGCCTTAAGGTAGTTTTTAGGCACAATAGTTGTTAATGGAAAACAAGCAGTTCTGGCTTGAATCTATAGGTTCGATATATGCGTGAATGTATATATATATATAAATAATGTGTAAGTATACAAAATGTATACAAGCCATCGTTCTTGCAC
>WYDF02254206.1:0-34466 GCA_009867245.2 Adranes taylori
ATATATATATATATATACAGTGATATTTCTCATAAATATTGATGATCAGTAATAAGCTCGAAATTGTTACCAGTGTTACGTTGGTAGTATTTCTCAAGCATTCGACTCAGCTTGTCCACCTGTGGAGAAGTCCAAGGTGCCAAGATCATTGCGATTTGTAACAGTGTCCTGATAAAATGTAGTAATTAAAAACTGTTAGTAGTGAACAGTAAATTATTAAATTAAGTTAAAATTTTAACATACTTAGCATTAATAATATTTCACTGATCTGGCTACAAAGTTTCGTTTCCAGTGAGGATTTAACTTTTATAATCTTTTGTTTAAGGAGTAACTAATAACGGAATAGCAAATGGTTTAAAATTGGGATCCACAAAAATTAAAGCTCGTGCAGTCGGAATAAATCCAACTACGGGACAGAAAGTTAGTTACGGAGAGGTAGGAATAAGTACCTTCTTTAATATGTTTTATTTAGACAATTATTCATTTTCTATTAAAATAAATGAAGAGGGCATGATGATGTAATTGAAGCAAACTGTTGTAAATTACTTTTTATGGATTTTTGAAAAATACTTTATTTCAGTTATTTTTATTTAGGATATAGTTGATCTTCAAATAATTCCATTGACTGGAATCAAGATAACCGCACCTTTATTACGTTTTGAGGTAGGCGCTACGGTGCCTGTATGGATCTCTCCTCTTCCAGAAACAGTATCTCCATTAATTTTTGCCACAATGGAGAATATTGATCTACAATGGACTTTGGATGATTTGGGTATTATATCATTTCAAGGGAACTTTCATTCGGCTGGTAGTACATTATCAAATTATAATTGATAAAATAAATACATTTTTATTTTTATTAGTAAATTGTTTGGAGTACGTTATTAGATGATATTGTCTATATTGAATAAGCAATCTATTCAACTAATGTGATTTTTAATAAAATTAAAACCAAATGTTCCAAAACTCCATTTATTAACATTCTAGGTACTCCTAGCTACGACTACCTGCAAATGCCTGCCTTGACATGTTTCGGGGGACAATTATCCCTTCTTCAGAAACTTGAGCACATTTCTTGCTACTACAGTAAAGTCTCACTTATTCGACATAAACGTGCCGCCATGGCGTAGGATAAGCGAAGATGTCGGATAATAGCGAGGTTAAAAAACCGGGTAAAAGAACAACTTAGCTAATGTTTTACAAATTTTTAATGTTTATGTTACTAATGTATAGGGCTACAACGACTTTGCTTAAGATTTTACTAATATTAAAAGTTCTGAATGTACATACTTTATGAAGATATAAAAAAAATTGTGATCTTCGTCTGTTTCGACGATGATTGCCGTTTTCTTGCTGCCAAGTCCCGCGATCTTTGGAGCATCATTATGTCGATCCCCATAGCTTCTTCTTCATGCTCAACATATGCCATGGCGACTTGTAGGGTCTTTACTACATCTTCATGGGTTATTTTTGGACCATTGGCAGCAGGTTCTCCATCGTCAATATCGTTGGCATCATTTTCTTGTACAAGTATTCATTGCCTTCCTTTAACCAACATTCAACTTCTACAGTCGGGTATGTGCGTTGTACTAATGGGAGAATGCTTTCTTCAGTAATTTTTGGATCCTCATCTTCAGTTGCATTTTCTCCTAACAACTTATTCCATGTTTGGCATTTGAAGCATTTACGTCTGCCCAAACCCTTGCAACCCAATAAGCTACATCCTTTACGTTAACTGCTTTCAATTTAGTCATCACATCAACCTACCCACCATTAGCTTATTCTAACAAAATTCTTCGGTCATTTCTTTTAAGTGCTTCCAAAACACCGTGGTCCATTGGTTTAGCAAATGGCTATTACATTCGGTGGTAGATACTTCGCTTTGATATCGCGATCTTGAAGCTCATCTGCATTGGCTTCCATTTTCAATAAAGATGAAATTTTTTACGAAATTCATTCACAAACATTTAACTGGCGGATTCCGTAAAGTTTTTTCCACATGACCACCCAACACTAGCTGTGAATTTTGCGTCACATTCATTAACTTAATTTCGGAAATGCAACGCTTTTTCCTGCAGGATAGGCCTCGAAATAGACACACCTTACAAAGCCTCACTTACTTGTTCCATAAATACAAAGCCTCACTTACATGTTCATATTCACAATTTTTTATTGTTTTTCTCTCCTTTAATATACTTTCAGTGACTCTTTAAGAACACCATTTTTCTATTTCAAATCGTTTCTTTTCCCAATCTCTTACTGTTACCCGTCCGATGCCATAGTCATCAGCAACCTTCTGCATTGCCTCTCGTTTCTCCAGCCTTTTGGTTACCTCAAGTTTTCGTTGCATCAATACAACAACCTTTCTTTTCGTTGCCATAATAGCATAATAATCAATACAGTATTAAAGTATAGTAATAAAAATTATAACACAGCAGTAACAACTCAACACACGACAGTATCAGCTACTCTACTCAATAAAAAACAATAACAACGCGCGAATTGTAGTGTGTACAGTCAGTCGCGCAACCTGTGTGGTAGCGTACTCTCAATGACGACAAAAACTAGACGGTTACTAATAAGGGGTGCATTTTTTCGTTCTCTTGTTACCGGTGGCATTTTCTCGTTGCGTGCTTTTTTGCAGGAGACGCCGGACAAGGGAAGGTCGGCTTAGTGAGACTCTACTGTATCATTTATTATAATTTTAAATCATCACTTTGTAGTTTTGGGGAAAAAATATTTTATATGAATTTCACTTTACTTTAACATTGTGATTAAAATTTAAACGATTTAAAACAATTGTAATGTTAAGGACTATTTCATCACAATAGTTTTTAAATATACACAATGATTTTAAAATTTTATTCACTATGTTAAGTCAAATTCATATAAAATATTTTTTTTCCAAAACTGCTTAGTGATGGTATAAAATTATAATATATCAGAGTAGCAAGAAACGTGCTCAACTTTCTGAAGAATGGGTAATTGTCTCCCCGAAATATGTCAAAGCAGGCAATTGCTGGTCCTCTTGGCTAGGGCTACCTAGAATGTTCATTCAACAAATGGAGTTTTGGAACACTTGGTTTAAATTTGATTAAAAATGTGGCCTCCAAATACTGGGACGTACTTCCATATTTAATGTGAATTCTTTTAGTGATTGATTACGTTTTTAAAATAATTTAAAGTACTAACTAACCTATTAAAAATATATTAAATTTACCACATCAGATAGAAGAACTATCACTTGAGGATTATAAGATAAATATCCCAGTGTCTCAAATTGAATGCATTTTATTCACTGCAAGAATTCTGGAAACATTTCAATGTCTTCTTGTAGGTATAATGTACATCATTTTGTTATATCTTCGTCTGTATGTTTTTTGTGACCTTGTTGACGTTTGTAAAATCATTCTGTTAGATGCAATATGTATCTATCAGAATTAAATCTAAAAGAAGCATACATACTAATAATTTTTCACATACCGACGGAGTAAATGACTTACGTAATTAATGTTTACTAAATGCGTTTTCATTAAAATTTTTAATTTAATTTATTTATTCGTAGAGGTTAATCCTATACGATCCTGTACAGGTTTTACTTTTACGCTATTGATTAATGAACAATAGTATAGTAGTTTTAATTGTATACTTGATGAGAGTTACACTGAAGGAATAAATCTTGTTTTCGTACTGACCCGTAATGTTAAATTTTATTTGAACTCTTAGTGGTATAAATAAATACTCATAGTGATGTAAATAAATATGATATAGGTTCTCTGTGATATATTTGTATTTGTCACATATCTGCGATATGTGGCTTTCTATGAGGTGATTAGGGAATCTGTTACTAATATGTATAAGGAACATGTTCTTCGTTTTGATTTAAAAATCCATATTTTCAAAAATTCATAGATCATAAAAATTATGTAAGTTATTACGAGAATTTTTTTTAAATTTAAATCTTCAATGCAGGAATTGAATATAAAGCAAACGATCTTCTTACGATTCATGTAACCGGTCGGCGTGCTGGAAAATCGAAAATCAAACTATCAGCTTCAGTACCAGCTGCGATCTTAGATAAATCTGACTCTGATAAAATTAAGTTAGTATCTGAAATTGATATCGAAGTAACTGAGAAAGTAATGATCGTTTCGCCTGAAAATGTCTACGGCGATTCCCTTCTAATGGCACCTACATCTTCATTACAAATCAGAACTAACGTTGATGGCGCTACTGATATGAAATACAGGTAGTTTGTAATTTCTATTTTTTAAATGCTTTAATATTACGTTCTAAATGAATTCTTATTTTTTTTTACAATTAAAATTATTTTAAAATGATCTCCCACTAATTATTCATTTAGTAAAGGTATTGAAAATGGAGGAGGGCGGTATACTTCGCAAAATTATAAAAAAAATTGTTTTGTGAACAATTTCTACATTACATTACTGTGTTTAGCGTTTCAAGAACAATGTACCTCTTATTTATTTCATTATTTCTATTTTTCTGATGAAGAATTATGGGCGATATACAAAACCAACATTCAACTGATGTTCAACAGTTCCATGCTACTGGGCCGTTAATTAAAGTGTCACCAACCGGACTTGTAGAAAGTTTTAATAATTTTGGTATTTCTATGGTACTTCTTACTATCACAGACAATGGTGGAACTAAACAAACATTAACGATTCCGGTAGAGGTAAGAATATAAGAGATTAATTATGTATTACAGTAATAATGTTTGAATTATGCTTGGACTTCGCAATCCCTTTTCCGGCTTTCGAAGCAGAAGTAAACACTGGTAACTTAAAAAGAGGACCTTAAGTTACAAAGAAAATACGTATAATGATTCAGTGTTATTTTGTATCGAAATGGATAATTATATACCATTGGAACCAATGGACTTTCGATCGGAAATATCATAGGATCGTTATAGGTATTTTCTTTGTAGTTATTCAGATAAATGGCTGGTGAAGGTGATATTTTAATGCTCCCATCTTCTTTTTAGGTTATCAGTGTTTATTCCTACCCCGAAAGCCGTAAAAGGTGCACGACGGTCTTACAGACCAATTTGTTGTCTTGCAGTTTCAGAAAATACCGGCGCACTGTAGATGCCATTGTCGTGATAAAGAATGTTGCAAATAGATGCAACATTCTTTATTACGACAATATATCATGCTAAACCCTGGTCGTCCAGAATGCACATACTTCATTCTCCTGAAAGGGCACAATTCTAACCCTAGTCTTCCGTTCCGGGTACGGGGAATCTCGCATGGCGTCACTATAGTGATTTAGTACATTGGGCCTAAATTAAATAAAAACTTTATTCTTGCAAATTTTTTAAATTATGTTTTAATATAGATGAGAAGGAAATAATTCGTTCTGTATATAAATAAGTAGTTGAAATATGATATTTGGTTCTTATCTGTATACTATGATTGTTGGTATTTGTAGAAAATTGACTTATTTATTTCAGGTTAAACCTATTCACTACATGCTTCTTACATTAAGTACTCGCTGGAAAGTCGACAATCCCACACCAATATCGGTAGTACCACTGGGCATCGAATTTGATCTAATTACTCGTTTATTTGACGATCATGGCAAAGAATTTGCTTCATCTAGTGAAGGAGGAGTGACTTATAGCGGTGGGCACCGCCCGCAGTTAGTCGCCTCCCGTTATGATTTGATTAGAGCTCGATATGCAAGTAGCGATAACAATAGTACATTACGCATTGCGTGTCGCAAACCAGGTGTAACTATACTCAAAGTTTGGTTAGGAGAAGGATCTGATATAATAATGGATGTTGGAAATACTGGGACGATAAATAAACAAGTCATTGCTTATGTCAAAGTCCGAGTGGAGCAGACTATACAGCCATTATTGGTAAGTAAGATGTTTCAATCGTTTTTATTACAAAAGCCTGGTGATTTGTTTCACCCATTTCGACCCGAGCTTTATTCTTGGGATCTTGAGGTCACCTATCCTTCCACCATTTGATTACCGCCCTGGGAGTTTTGATCATGTAATATAAAAAAATATTGCACTTATACTACATATTTTATTGTATATAAATAAATAATTTTAACTAGGATTATATAACCGGAGGTGATGTAATCTGCCTGAAATCACCGTTGTGTTCCTCAGCAATTCCACCTAAATCAAACGCAGGGTGGTCAACAATGGATACGAATGTTTTGGCAGTTCTAGATGCCCAATGTGGCTTAGCGGTCGCCTTAGCTACTCGGGGTGGACATGCAGCACTTGTACATGCGTTACATCCCCATGCTCCTGTCCAAATGCACATTCGGCCAGTAGGTGATATCCGAGTTGCTTTGCCTGATGCCAATGGCTGTGAAGTAGTGTTGACAAATTCACCGAACTTAAATTATGTGTATGATGTTTCAGTTGTACTTATTGGAGCTGAAGATACTAAAAAGAGAACAAATCTGGTAAGTATAAAGTGACTGGTTTCGAAATATATTCTTTAACGTACATTTGTGATATGCAGTGTAAACAACAATGTCGATGGGAACTGCAATTTCAAATACTATTGATCATATGCGGTAATGCCTTTCCAGTTATGCGTATTATAGAATTTGCCTTTATTATGCCGTTATATAATCAATCAATATTATGCCTAATCAATCAATATATAATCAATATTATGCCGTATATATGGACATGTTCAGTGGTAGGAGCTAGGGATCAATGGTATAGTGGTAGGATCAATCGTACATTTCATTCAAAACTCTTCTTATATTGTTAGTTGGGTTCCTATGGTGCACCACTGATTTGTAATATTCTGCAGAATATTACATATCATAGAATATTACATATGTAATACTCCGCTGATATGTAATATTCGGCATAAACGGCGATATACTATAACGCTATATATTCGTGCTATTAGGAAACTGCGAAGTTTTCTAACCAGTTTATGTGAGCTATCTGGGATAAATTGAAATCGCGAAAAATGCTAAGGTTTCTGTGATCGGAAAAGAAATATTTTATCAGCAATTGGACAGTTGTTTGGTGGCCTGTAGACATATATTAAGTTATATGTCTACATATATTAACTGCATTATGACTTATTTGGCTTACATATATTGCTTCATTTGAGTTAATGCTCAATTTTGCTCTAAAGACGATTAGCAAACAATGTATAAAAACAATGGTTTAATGAATGTTTTTGTGATCTATTACATTTCAAGTAGGTGTTAATTTGTCTATTGTACATTTGTGGTTCTGTTCAAATAGATGTAATCCTACGTTTGATGTCGTTGTTATTTATGTGTTCTCTGAATCTAGTCTTTATTGCTCGTCCCGTTTCACCTATATACTTTACATTGCAGTCATTACATTCTATAGCGTAAACTCCATTTTTTTCATATGGGCTTGTTGGGTCGTTTACGTTTCTTAAGTATGTTAGTATTTTGATTTTTGTTTCGTAAGCGCAAGTTATTCCATATTTGTTTAATAGTTCTTGTACTTTGAGGTTTATCGGGCCTTGGATATGTGAATTTTCTGTACGTGGTATTTATATTTTCTTTTTCTTACATTTTTGTGTTAATTTTGTTTATTGTTTCATTGCTGTATCCGTTGGCTTTGGCTATGGTTTCAATTTATTTTTCTTTCATTTCTCTGTTTCTTGTGTTTAGTGGTATAATTCTTGTTCGATTTATATATGTTCTAAGATCTGCCATTTTATGTTGGTATGGGTGATTTGAGTCATGTGGTATTATATTATCGCAGGAAATAGTAAGAAATATCAGTTTAACAGACATGAAACCTTCATGGGTATAATACGAGGCACGCAGATAACATTATCCCGCCATTCACTCGCCTAAGAACAAGTTACCTAATAAGAGATATAGATAACTACAACAAATGTAAAATTTGGTGGAACCTGCCGCTGATAAAATTCAAGCAACAGTTAAAATGCCATCTCCTGGCAGAAGCATATTATGAGTGTAGTGAATTTGAAACTCCTTAGAACTCAAGTGTAAGCCAGCACATGTAGTTTAGTTCACTTTAGTTCATTTCATTTTATTTTAGTCTACCTATATTTTAATTTAGATTTAAAGCTTTTAAACTTACTTGATTAATTGTGAATATCACATGTAATTTACATTGCGAATAAAGATTTATTTATTATTTATTTAATTAAAATTCGCATCTGATTGATTAGATTAGATCATGAAAATTACCTTTGCAATTAGCTGGTCAATTATAGATTGAAATATTTATTCGATTACAGTAAAAGAAAATTAGTTAGTATATTCTATAGTATATTACAATAGAATCGCACTAATTCGAAGCTTTGATTGAGATGAAATGAGTACAATATCATCGTTTAATAATGAATACCAATGACTCGTTTAAATAATCAGATTTTTTAAATTGTAAGGGCTCACATAAATTATTGTATTGTGCCGTGGCTCCACAGAGCGCTTAATGCGACTTTGTCCAAACTTAGTACAATTCTAACTTGCTGTGTTTAAACTTAAATGATGCAAATAGCCGGGAAAACTTAATTTTTAAGAGTACAGTATTTCAGTGGTGATCTAAGTATGTTCATCATTAAATAGAAATTGCCTAATTCAGAAACTTTGAATCTCTTAATAATCCAACAAATAAAATATATAAAATACCAATGAATCATTTAAATAATCTGAAAATTTTTAAATTGTAAGGGCTCACATAAAACATTGTGGCCTTGGCTCCACAGGACGCTTAAGGCCGCCCTGACCAAACTTAATACAATTTTAAGTTGCTGAATTTAAACTTAAATAATGCAAATAATCGAGCAAAGTAAATTTTTTTCAGAGTACAGTACTTCTGTGTTGATCTATGTAAGTTTATCATAAAATAAAATTGACTACTTCAAAAACTTTGAATGAATGAACTAGCGTGTATTTAGTCATCCGACTACACAAATAACACATTACTCTTATATACTACTAATACATATTTACTTCTACTAATAATAATTGCACTACTTAACAAACAATTGTACTATAATAATTGTACTAATATTTATACTATTTTCACTTTTCCATGCTCACTTCTTTATTTGCTTTTGGAATTTCTTCATTGATTTGCACAGTTTTATTTCTTTAGGGATATTATTGTACATAACTAAGCTTTTGTTTAATATAGATTCTTTAGTGTTTCGCTCGACAAAAAAGTTCAAATTTGTTCTGGTATTATATGAATGTATCTCACTATTAGTTTTTACAAATCTATATAAATACTTATGTACTTGACCAGTTTTTAATTCATGCGCTAACTTTAAATTATTTAGTTCAATGTGAGACCTCACGTTGAGCCAGTTTAATGTTTTTCTCCTATTCTCACTTTTAGTATTTATTTACACAAAGTATTGCACGCATCGCTTTGTTTTGTTGGACTTGGAATTTTCTTACTTGACCTTTGTTGGCTTTAATTAATAAGGTACCAGCATAATTATAGTATGGTACTACCAACGCATTGTACACTAAAATTATCGTTTCGTATTTAGATATTTCATCGCTCTTGATAGAAAATAGCTTCTACTTGACACTTTATTTATCACCTTATCTATATGCTTATTCAACTTTAAGCGGTGATCTAATATTACTCCCAAATACTTGTACTCTTTTACCCATTCTATGATGCCTTCGCCAATTTTGGTTTCGCGTTTATATGATTCCGCTCCTCGTATGCACATAGCTTTGGTTTTCTTAATGTTAACCAACAGCTTGTTCTGTTCCAACCATTCTTTTGGTCTTGCCAGATCCTCATTTATCATTTCTACACATTATCTATCTCCTTCCCCATAGTGTATAATAACGTGTCATCGTCAAATAGATGTAATTTAGCATTCATCTCTATTTTATTGATGTCATTCATATATATGATAAACAATAGTGGTCCTAGCTTACTGCCCTGAGGAACTCCTACATTCACTTCAATTTCTCTGAAACTGCATTACCCCATTTTACTCTTTGGTATCTATTCTTTAGATAATCTTCAATCCATTTAATGGTCTGTGCTCGAATTCCATACATGTATAATTTCTTTATTAGGCTCTGTCTATCTATAGTTTCGTAAGTCCTCTTTAAATAAAAAAAATGGCCAAAATCTTATTCTCCTTGTCTCACTCTTACAGTTCAATCCTATGTGTCCAAAGGCGTTGCATTTAAAGCATCTTATTACTTTTGCATGGGGTTGGGTTGTTAACCATCCATATCTTATTCTCACTGTACCTATTTATCTCAAGCTACTATATACATTTCTAGGTACTTTCAATATAATATTTCCGTAGCCTCTTTTGTAGTTACAACTAACAACACTACAGTTTTTCTTCTTTTCCGTATTTAGTCTTATATCATTATCTTAAAATAAACTATCAATTATTATATTGTCATCTTTGTAAATATCTTCATCAACTACTCCCCGAAGTTGAATTTGTTTAAAGTTCCTCGGGTTTTCTATATTAACTTTCTGTCCCAGTTTTTCATCCACTTGTCTTTTTATTTTTTCAACATCTTCCAAACTTTGGCTTCCTAATATTACTTCCCCATTGCGGCCTATTCTTCATTTATAATTTATTAGACAGAGGTAATACACACTCTAATTTATTCAGCCCATATTCTTTTTCATTTCAGTCACTAAACTCCTGATATTCATTGTCCTACCCTTGGTTTTATCACCACTTTCTCATTCTCCAGTCTATAAACTACTTTACTTGCATATGACGTTTCCAGTTGTCTATCCTGTACGTTCTTATCCTTTTCCTGTATCACCTTTTGCACTATATCAGTGTTACTTCTATTTTCTCTTGCCACGTCTTTAACATTTCCATATTTTTGTCCATCAGCATCACGCACTTTTTCACCAGCTTTCTAGTCTTTTTTTTTTGGCTGATCTCACATTACTTATCGCAAAACTTACATAGCCATTTCGGGGATATAAACTTAATGAAAACATTTAGCTCTACTAAATTCAGTCCAATGCACCTTATGTGATACCAATTTTCACAGACACCATCATGTCTAATACAGATATCATCAGAAATTTGGTCTCCACATAGCCCGCAGATGTACAATTTCTTTTTTTGAATTTAGCGCCATTTATTCTAAATAAAGATGTTTAAAAGTGTTTTATTTTGCCCCAAAGGTCTATAATATACACAACACCTTATGCTGATTTCAAATCGGCTTAAATTTTTTGCATCCTATTTGATATATCTTTCTTTGTAAAAAAATACAGAGCAACACACACACACCAACATATGTAATGAATTAATTCCCTTAATAATCCAACAATTGAATCTCTTAATAATCTAACAAATAAAATATATAAAACTTACTGATCGCTGAAGATTTCCAAACAATAATGCCCAATATCTTGCACGCAATTCCGATTTCTTATCACGTCCTGTAGAAGCTGAACGAACTCTAGCACCTGTACGTGATTGAAAACTAGCGAACTGTTTCAAATGCCTTGCTGAATCTAGTAATTTCTTTGGACATGGAGGTTTTCTATATATTCTGCCTGCAATAAAAAACGCACTTTAGTAAACGCTATTATTTTCTATCATGTACAATGTGATGAAAACGATTTAGTGCAACTTATTGTCTAAATAAACTGTGTTCTTAGAAATTAAGCTACTTTCACAGCGCTCAACATGAGGGATATTATTATATTTACTAAATCATAACAGATATCATTTTATTTGTGTTCAAATTTAAGCACCTTACACTAAATATAAGAAGTCAAAATAACATGATTTCCTAACAAGACTATTAAAATACTTGGCATATTTATATTCTACCAAAGTAAATACTGAATGTTCCCTCATTAGTAACTGACGGTCAACAAAAGTATTCTTACCATTGGCTTTATCGTCGGCTGCTGAAATACTAAACGCAACAATATTTTTTGCTTCACGGCCTTCCTCCTGAACAAGTTGTCTTAAACAAACATCATCCATATTATGTAAAAGACTTTTGAAGTTGGACCTAATGTATTCACACTCCGGTTTATTTTCTAAATAAGTTCGATTTTCTAGGTTTATTTAGATTTATTGAAGCTTATAACATTTGACAATTTACAGTTTCATTGATTTGACATTTTAAACACATGTTAAATCAGCTGACTGATGTATTAATTGTAAGCTACTATACCGACAGCTCAGAAACAAGTTGAATGATCAGTGAATATGAAACAGCTAGTACGCTCGCCAAAACAAGAAATTTATTTCTTGGACTTGGTATACTGAATTATTAAAAAATAATCATGGGTTTTAGATCAGTCTTTTTTTATTTATAATAATTGGTCTGCATCAAAACGTTCAATTAAAATTGTATTCATGAGATCTAAAAATTGTTAATTCACGCATCGCTTTCTAATTTTTGTATTTTACTTGTTTTTAATTATTATAATGTTTAAATAAGAATTAGTACAATTTCCAAAAATTATATTATGAAAATGCTAGTTGTATATAATGTTATTGTAATATTATAATAAGAAGCAAATAAATGTAACTTTATAAACAATAAAATGGTAGTCTAAAACCCATGGTAGTTCAAAAGAAGTGATTGTGTAAGTTTCGAGTTTTAATTCTAATATCTTCTGCATTTTGGTAAGACACAAGCACTGGAGAATTATTTGTTTAAATAATGAGACTATTTGTTAAGGACCACATGATTTCCATCAACATATTTATTTTATTATCTCAATAACTGATTTATTCTAGAACTCACACTGTGCATGCTTCTTGTGTTCTCGTTTTGCTGTGTGTTCTCGTTTTGCTCTCAATTTTGACTACTGGGCCTTGTAGTTTATTTTCATTTTTCAATAACTTTAGTGAGATATCTTAATTCCACACATCTACCATTTCGTTTTAAAGATTCCAGCAATTAGTTTTACATGTAGACATTCAAAGGAACTACATTTATCTTAGCCACCATGTTACGTATAATGGCTTTTTAATGGCATTATTATTTATAATTCATATTTTATTATTGGATAATAATTCATTTTTTCTAGAATTACATTAGTTTGAGATACACCAGAAATATTAGATAGATAGATAGATAGATAGATAGATAGATAGATAGATAGATAGATAGATAGATAGATAGATATAACCTTTATTGGCATATATATATACATGCTACTATATAATCAGAGAAAATATCAAAAATAAAATAAAAATACTCACAAATATACTCACAAACCAAAAAAAACCAAACCCATAATCCACACATACTCACGAAATGATGAGCAGCAACCAGATTTCTTTACTTCCTTCTCCCTATCTCCTTCATAATCCACTTCATTACTCCTATCACCCTTCCTTCCTGTTCCAAACATGCTCTCCAATTCCTCGTTCTCTCACTCCATCTCACCACATTGATTCATTCAATGTTCCCATGAGTTTTCCCCTAATCCACATAACCTGCATGTCTTATCATATTCTCCCACCCAATATTTATTGCCCATTTCCTCATTCCCACATCCAAACCTTGCAATTATTCTTTTTTCAATCTTACCTAATTCCGATTTTACATATCCAGGCATATCACCTACCACCATTCCTTCTTTGTATCTCCTATTATATCTGTTCACTCTAATTTTTTCATTCCTCTCTTATACTTCAACATCCATCATTATTCTTTCCACTTTTTCATAGTTCCTTCTTTCTATTATCCTTATCTTCCATTCGCTCATTGACCACGCCCATTCATTCCTCACATCACCTTTTTGTACTCTCTTCTTTAACTACTTTCACTATCCTATCATTCTCACAAGTCATTACTTTACTTTCATATTTCGCCAACTTCTTAGCTTCTTTTATCCAACATTTATACTCATTTAGCTCTTGTAACATAAATTCATTAGGTGTCCATTTGTCCAGCTCCAAAAACCTTTTCATATATTTCGGAATCATCCTTTCTATTTCTACCCTTTCTTTCACCGCCCATACTTCCGCCCCATAAAGCATAATATTTCTTACACATACATTTAACACCATCAACCTCATATTCACCGAGTCACCAAATTTCCCCTTCCACCGATTCATTAACCGATCAGCAGCTACCCTTGCCTTTCTCACAATCATATACACATGTCCTTTTACTCCCCCATTCCTACTTATCACATACCTCAAGTACTTAAAACATTTTACACATTCAACCTTCTCACTATTCATTTCAAACCGATCACTTTTACTTTCCGCGCCCGTTTTCTTACATACCATTATTTCCGATTTCCCCATATTCACTTCAAGCTCCCTCTTTTCCATATACCTTTCTTCTCTACTACTCGCCATACACACAATGTCGTCCGAATAGCTTAGCGACCATATCTTCTCGTTTCCTAACACCACTACTACACATTGTCCTTTCTTTATCGTTGATTCTAAATCAGATAAGTATATATTAAATAAGCTTGCACTAAGCGGCCATCCCTGTTTCACTCCTCCATTCACATAAAACCACTCTGACACTTTGCTTCCAACTCTTGCCCGTACCCTTGTGTATTTATACAACCGTTTATGTTTATCCACACAATTTCTTTTATTCCAACCTTATTCATCTTCCATAAACATCCTCTCTCTAACTTGTCGAACGCATTCTGCATCAGGAGTAGGATGAATATTCTGTGACTGACTCCCTTTATCTACCTTTGTTAAGAAACTTTCTAATTTTGTTAACTTTGCGAACTCTTCTTCAGCTCTCTGCTTCTTTTGAGCTCCACTTTTATAGCTTCTGGTTGACATCTTCCAAACTGTGGGCAGAATATTTAATATAACTATAAATATTGTAAAAAAATTAAATGCGGTAGAAAATATTCTTGGGTTAGTTAGGTTATGTGCGTACTTGTATAAAATGCACTTACCTAAAATGTAACTCAAGTCAGGACACAAGAAGACACTTTCCAAAATAATGTCAACAATCAAATTATCAAAGAAACACACTGTAAATACTAAATAAAAGGTCAGAAATATTGTATCGTCTGCCTCACTCGAACTACAAAAGGTCAGCGCATGCTCGAGTATGGCGGAGCAACACAGGGGAATCCCCGTGTTTACAATAAAGAAATTATATACTTTACACGTTCCATTTCTATTATAAAATAATAGTGAAATAATTTTAAATATTACCGAAATTACCAGCATTTGCTCTCGAAATTTATCACTAATTTCGGTTGTCATAATTACTGTTAACTGGTTATCGGTAATGCAAACCCTAAGCACAATAGCGCTTTGTTCTTCGAAAAGACGCGGTAAAAAAATTGGGTAAAGAGTATGGGACGTTCCGGACCTGCTGCATTGGGACAAATAATGCTGCAGTATATTTAAGTATATATGGACTCACTCGGACAAATTTTTTGCCCCCTCCCCCCCCTGAACCGGAACCGGATATTTGTATTAGAAATTAGCAATAATTATATCGCGAGTTGGTATTAAAATTCAAGTTTAGCTTATCTGGAACCGTCCCCTACAAAAATTGTGCCCTAAACATAAAAACCTCGTATCATGTATTAAAAAAAAAATTATATCATTTCTTATAGTTCAAAACTTGTTGTATGAGAGTTCTTTATATGCCCGAATTTCATAGGGACAACATGAGTAACTTTTTTATTTGAAGAGATCGAGAAATGGTTAAATGAGCAAAGAAGCATGCACCAATATGTTGAGTAATAATAAAGTTACGGCAAATAATAGAAATTTGGACATTTTGGTTTCTCATTTCTCTATCACTTCAAATACAAAAGTTACCCATGTTGTGCCCATTACTTGAAAGAGCAAAAATTTTATTTATCCGTTAAACTCTATATTAATTCAGATTAACCGTTTCTAAACATGAAATTGTTTTTTAATTGCTGAAAAATATATTAGTTATAATAAAGTGTACTTCCTTGTTTTTACATTTATTTGTTCACGACCGGTTTCGGCTTTTGGATATCATCAGGTGAAATGTAATTAAATTGCACTTTTTGTAGTCAGTTGTCACTAACTACAAAACATATAATGTAATGTATAGAAAAACATGCAATACTTCATAATGTAATTACATTTCACCTGATGATGGCGAAAACCGAAACCGGTCGAGAACAAATAAATGTAAAAACAAGGAAGTACTCGTTTTTTATAACTAATTAGAAAATCTTGTTAACGATCAAAAACTATTATGAAAAATATATTGTTTTAGAGACGCTAGCAGTAATAAATGTGTTAATCAAAACTGGTCTATTTAGAACTTTTATAAAGCTAGAAACATCATCCGGTATGGTCTAGTGGCTAGGATACCTGGCTCTCACCCAGGAGGCTCGGGTTCGATTCCCGGTACCGGAATTTTTTGTTTTTTACCAAATTATTATTGCTTAGTTATATTTTTGCGCATCGTTTTTCAAAATGTATTAAAATATAATGCATCTAGATTCAAGCGCATATAACTGTAATTTATGTAACAATAAAATAAAAATATTTTGTTTACACTTTTAACCTTGACAAATAATCTCGTGTTCATTTAAATATTTGTTCATTACCATAAATTTTAATATAGTGTATATACTTCATCTAACTCACTAGAAAAACAAGTTAAATTCCTTTTAATTTTATGAATATTTAAATCCCATTTAGTTTGTGTTCTTCGTAGTTAATTACGGAATTTACTTATAAAAATGAAGTGCCTCATAGAATATCCTTCATATACGGATTTTCCGATTGAAAATTTGCCTTATGGAATATTTTCTACTGAAAATAATGTAAGTTTACTAAATTTCCTTTTAATATATTTTATTTATCACCAGGTATTTTATGTATTATCGCTTTGTTTAGAATTATCGTCAATTACTTCAATTTTATTTGCAAAAGCAATGGCAGAACGTAGGCATTTGCAAACTATAAATACTTAACATATCAAAAAGATAGAAAAAAATGTTTAGGCTTTGTGGTAAATGACTAAAAATTATTAATAAGAGTGTTAGTGATTTTAATAGCCTATATACAATAGATAGCGACGATTTTTGCAGTGACGAATTTTTTGAAAGTTTTTCGAAATGATCTCAAACATACGTACTTGTTTCAAAGAAAATATGCAATATGTCAAATACTCCTAGGTACAAGTTGAAATGTTGTTGAAATGTTGTTTATAACGAAATGTTAAAGAAAATAAGTTAGCAATCTACGAAACAGAAAACTGTAATTTCATTAACCCTAGATTGATGTTAAAAAGTATTGACATTTCTGATGTATTTTTAGTTGCCTACATTTAAAGCTAGTGATACATAAAAAAGATTCAGCCAAGGATAATTGATTGCAAAGTTGTTTAAATATGTGAATAACAACGTAAAAATAGGCTGACGACAAAAATTAAAAGACAAATTGTTTACAACTAATAATGACGCAAATCAAATAATGATGAATAATTCAAAGTAATATTGTTTTGATTTTGAGATCAAAGTTTTAATATTGATGCAATTTGAATTAAGTACTGAATTATTCATTGCGACGCTTGGATCTAAAGCTTGTTAGAAGCTACCATTTTTAATTCGATACACTGGTTGGAATAAATTTACAAAATCAGCAGAAGAATACGTTATTATCGTTCCACTGCAGCGCGTTTTTATTCGTTACACTGCTTGGAATAATGTGACAGACTGTCGCTCACGGAGAGTCTTACTCCGTGAGTCACAGATGGCGCAAACAAATATCTTATTATTACAGAATATTATATCCTCCGGAAATATGAATACTCGGGCGCCAGGTGAGTTTAACATGGGACCGCATGTTACAAACGCTCTTATTGTTCCACCGGTCCTCAGTGGACTTACTGAGGGCACGAGTAACTACGAGTACGTGAAATAGATTCTAACTGATAATTAATAAAACAGCATTTAACAATTTAACAAAATAACGTCTATTGGTCTTCTAAATACAAACAGAGAAAGAAATACACAACCAAATGTCAATTCATTAAATGTCAAAACAAACGCATTAATGGCGATTAGCGAATAATAAATCAACTAATAAATCAAACAATGAGTACGAAATGTTATATACAAGTGGTGCATGCAAAGCGGTTCAAAGGTACGGCGAAAATATAAACAAAACAGTTATAATGCAGAAAGCATGTACAAACAGTTAATAATACAACGAGAGTGCGGAAGTAAAGATAAATACACGACATGATAACGGAAATCACTAAAAAGCTGCGTAATAGCTCTGAGTACGCCGACGTTACTATTGCGGAGTGGTTAAAATCAGCATAAACCGGAATCATATACCCGCATACCGCCTCGCAAGTATTAACTATTACCTGACGCGCAACACGTCTGATGATTGCTGCCGACGAGAGTAAGACCAGCGTAACCCACACACTCCAGTGGATGATCCACATACACACATGAGCCAGACGCAGACACATGATGTGAAAAGGAAACACTACGTAACGCCTCGAAGTTCGCCGACGTTACCGCTACTGACTGTCTGAGACGTCTTAGGGAGAGATGGAAACATACACTCTAATTGAACCTGACGTAGGTTGGAGATGGGGTAGGAAGAGAAACAAAGCCATTCAGTATACATGCAATTCAGAACAGCGTATGCTATATGAAATCGCATTACATGCTCGGCGACTGTCGCTCTGTTTTGGCTATCTCGGCTTTGTGTTGTATTGGCTGGTCATTCTACGGGCTGCTGCTTGTTAGCAGCAGCAGCTGGAACTAAATTATTATACTAAAAATCTCGCTATTGATAAGCCTGAGCCGTCATTCAACTTCTGCTTCATATACGAGTCAGTATGTAGTCAACCACACGTCATTTACTAGCTGACACGATCTTACTATATTATTCTATGCACATCTCGGTGTTAATTCTACCCTATGTGGAACACACAATTCCTCTCTCGGCGGCACCCGTCACATCATGAACAGTTATCCCAGCAGTAGCTACAAGCAGCATACATATCACGTTGTTCCCCATGCGATCTGTTCCTTATTAAAGCATAGACACGGGTAACACTGGACAACGGCGCCAACGCATCATTACGGAATACATACATATTAAACATAGGTGATGCGTACATACATAGCTACAGTGAATAGCAGCGTAAATTCTCTGCTATGTATATGATACTATCATTGTGTGAAAACGCGTCGTCTTCGTATCTTTTACTTTTTACAAATAATAAATGCCTTAATATATAAATGCCTAAATAATAAAAAAGTTTATTAACAGCGCAATCCAGTCTAGGGTTCCCGAAATGTATCTATTTAATCAATTTAATTTGTGTAGTAACATGCTTTGTTACAATAAATTTTCAAAATCAGTAGAATACGTTATTTACATTACACAAGAGCGCGCCAGTAAATAGGACCCCGAATCTAAAATAGGGCAATAATGAATCTATGCCTTGCTAAAAGGTACGATTGTTTATTCGATACACTGGTTGGAATAAATTTTCAAAATCAGTAGAAGAAAATGTTATTTTCCGCGCTAGTACATAGAGCCCAAGGGTCACCTAGAACTTCTAGCGAGAGGGTCATATGGGGCTTTAAAGTAGCTATTGCGTGTGGAAATCTGGCAGCTGCTTCCTGTCCCCATCTAAAAGAAATAAATAAAAATAATAAGAATTTTTATACAAAAATTGTGTAATGTAAATATGTTAGAATATTAATATAAAACAAATTGTAATATAATTTGTTAATTTGCTCTTTGTAATAATAATTGCAATTTACGTCACAAAAGTCTCAATCGATTAATACTAGTTCTTCGTGATATGCCAAATTTTTCTTCAGCTTTTCTTTCAATGTTTCTTCAGTATAGTTCCTGTATTTTCTGGATTCTAATAGTTTTTTGTAGTTTCAAAGTCGAGCCTCTGCCATCGACGCTGCTAGGTAGGGTATCAGATAATTTCGTCTTTACCAACCTTTATTGATTAACTCTTAAAGAGATCTTTATAATGCGTGCCAACCCGCACACACTGGACCCAAGTTTTACATCTACCCCTATAGATGTGCATGATAAATTATAGTTACCTTCCTCCTATAATTAGCGACCTCCTTTCGTGTCTGATTATATATTGGAATATAAAAGATTAATCTTACCACAAATCGGTGTTTTATATCCTGGATGGAAGTTTATTTTTCAGATTAAAAAAATATTCGCAAACTTTCAATGACGCCTCAAAAGAGAAAAAAATGGCGAAAAAAAAGATGAGATCAGTGTTGCCACATTTTAATATAAGATTAGGTTGCGTTCAAAATTTCACAAATATATTACCAAATTATTCAATATCAGACATTAAAAGATTATTCAGATTTGGAACTTATTTACCCGTTGGGGAGCAAAGTAGATCCAGTTTACGGTAATTGTTATTCTTTTTTACATATGCATTAAATTACTTTAATGCATATGTTTTGTATCTAATGCATTTTCCACATATAAATTATAACATGCTATTCAAGATGATTGATTTTTCTAATGTTACGCAATGTTATAATTCTTTGATTTTCTATTTAGTTATCAGAGGTTGGCATTACTACACGAATCAAAGGTGAATAGCACCAAAGCCTCTAGGTATTAATAACTCTTCTGGTGAAATTGGGTCAAATCACCTAAAAATTTGCAAGTACAAGGCGCGGAAATGTTTACAATTTATTTGAGTTAGTACTTTATTAAATATACTATGAAAAAGATTATTTATTACAGTTTAATGTTTTATAACAAATGTTCATACATTACATTTATGGTATAAAGCATTTTTAGTGAATAATATAGTTTTAAAGCGTTTTATGAATGATTTCTTTTAGGCATATCAAGACTTTTGAGAGAGCATATCTCCTCAGCCAACTTAAGTTTTCCTTTACACAACAGCTTGTAACGAGTATTGCCTATATAAATATGCACTTTAAACACTGATAATATACAAAAAGTTCAAATTTTCGGAATGTTTCTGTTAATATGGCTTCCTGCTACTATTTATTTCTTCACCCAACTTTAAATGAACATTAGTTTAAATCTATGGTTTCATGTAGATTAATTATTGCAGATTCAACACCGCATTGGAGTTGCTATAGGGGATCAAATATTGGATCTAAGTCAAATTGCGCATTTATTTGACGGTCCAAAGTTAAAACATGCACTACATGTTTTTAAAGAGGTAAATATACTGATTCCTTTGTAATATTCAGGCTGTAACATGTTTTATCTTAATGTCTATGTAGCCTACTTTGAACAAATTTATGGGATTAGATCATGGGGCATGGAAGGAGACGCGACAATATTTGCAAGATTTGCTAACCGGAAGAAATGAAAAACTGAAGAACGACAGTACTTTGCAGCAGACGTAAGTTTGTAGTTTATATTGAAGCAATCTCAAAAGCCTCAAAAGAATAGGTGAATCGTAGACCCATTACAATTTATTCACCACCTCCATTGTTTTGGAAGTGTTTGAATAACTTGACCTATTACACTTATTTTCACTGAATACTAAGCTACACTAACTTGTTAGCGAAATCATTTGGTTTGTAATATATTTAAGTTTTCAATTGGGTGTTTGTAATTTAATTAAAAAAAGTTCAAAAATAAATAGTATTGATTGTTTGCCGTAGTTTAGTGTTGCATGCTTTTCATTATTTGACTTAATCTGACGATAGCTTAAATAGGGGCTAGATTTACTAATTTCATATTCTTATAGAGCATTCGTGCCACAAAAGGATGCTAAAATGCATTTACCAGCAACAATTGGAGACTATACCGATTTTTATTCGTCAATATATCATGCTACAAATGTTGGAATAATGTTTAGAAGTAAAGAAAACGCACTGATGCCTAATTGGTAAATATTTTCATATTATTATTAAACTATCAATTCCATTCAATTTATAGATATTGTCACGTTTATTTTTGTGACAAAGAATTGAGCTAGCTTCAACAGGATAATTAAGTTCTACTTCCTAGTCAAAACACACTCAATTCTACTGGAGTCAGGGAGCAAATGATAAGTTAGAGCGTAGTCAGAATTTATAACAAAATAGTTGGGGGTTGTAGAATATGCTACACTCATACAATTTATAATTACACAATGAGTTAAGACACCTTACTTGATTAAAACCAATGATACAACCTTAATATAGTAAGTTCAGCCCATGAGTTAAATAAATAGGCTTCAAATAAAATGCATTAAGGTTTTAAAAAGCTCTTTTGTTTCTCAAAATAAGTTATTACACATACTACAATACTAATTATTGTATCTTATAAATTATTTATAAAGGGGTTGATGAATTTAGGTGATTAAATAAAACGTACTTCATAAGATTTATTTACATCGCAACAAAAACTAAACATCTACTCTATTAAATAATGACAAGTCAAAGGCTACATAAAATACAACTATGAAAGAACATTGCGATAATAATTGACTTACAACGTTTCAGTAAGATTCTCTTTAGTGTTATATTAAATGACAATTTGTTACATTATTCAGAATTATTTATTCAAAGTAAAATCAAAAGAACTTGAAGGTGTTTTGAGTTTCTCAATTATTTGTTCATAATAAAAGAAAATTATTACTCATATATTGTACTACAGCCATAGTTTTCACAATAAAAATCAACTAAATAAATCGCGTATTTTATTATTGAACTTTTAAACTGTGCTTAGCAATTACTAGTAAAATTCTGTCAATAATAAGCGCCCCTTATGATTTTTCGCTTATATATCATCGTCGATCGTGGCGCCCTCTCGCGAACGAAACCTTCGCGAGAAAGTTTATTTCATCTTACTCTTTCTCATTAAAGGTTCATTGCATAAATTATATTTTCGATTATCTCTCTCTAAGATGCAGGAGCATAAAACTAGTAAAACTGTAGATTACTAGTAAAACTGTAGATTACTAGTAAAACTGTATTTCATTATTTTTAATATACAATTATTCAATGTATATTAAAAAAAATATACTCTCAAGTATATTTGAAAAAGAAATTTTCTAAAAACTTTAGTAACGTGTAATAATTTACATTATTTCTAGGAAGTATTTACCAGTGGGCTATCATGGTAGGGCTTCATCAGTTGTAATATCTGGTACACCTATACGAAGACCTAACGGACAGACACTTGTAATGGATGGTAAATATGGATTTAAAATAATTATAATTCATATGTAAAAGTATTATAATTTTAGGTACTCCTCCTGTTTTTGGACCTTGTAAACTAATGGATTTTGAACTGGAAATGGCGTTTTTCATTGGAGGACCACCTACTCAGTTAGGAGAACCTATCAATGTCAAAACTGCCCATGAGAGAATTTTTGGATTTGTTCTGATGAACGATTGGAGCGGTACTATTACATGTTAATATTTGATATTGTTCGCAATTTAAGCTACAAGCATTTGTAGAATTTTTAAAATTTACTTTTTTTATTCTAATACCATGTGAATATTTGTACTTGAGAAGAAGCAAATAAGACAATTTTTTGCCTGCACTAGTTCACACTCTTTTACCTGCACAATCAAACATTGGCAAGTTTGTTTTATTGCACAACAATTCATTGTTTGGTTAAATTTGTATTCGATATCCGATGAAGCTGTACACGAGAAACATTCTAAAAAAGTATTTTGGTCATTCGTAGACGAATCCAGAAAAAGCATTTTACTTAAGAAAACAACTGAAGAGCTAAAATGTGTAGATGGTATACTATATTTTTTAAAAACATTTGGAGAATCAGATTAAAAGATGTTTTAACTCCATCTGTATTGTTACAGATGGTTTATTTCATAATTTGCAATCTTGGCAACAATAAACACACTTTAAATTGTTTGTACATCTACTGTTTTAGCCAGAGATATTCAGAAATGGGAGTATGTTCCTTTGGGACCATTTACTGCAAAGAATTTAGGTACCTCTATATCGCCTTGGATTGTGACAACGTTTGCTCTGGAACCATTTAAAGTAGCCAATTTTCCGCAAGAACCGAAACCATGTCCATATTTATCACATGAAGATGATTTCAATTTTGATATAAATTTAGAAGTGGAGTTACTACGTAAGTGACGTTTTAATTAACTCCTATTTTTTATAAGAAGTTAAGATTAATCATAATTTCAAAATTTATATACTTCAAATTAATTAGTAGCTTTCATAAAAATATTACCATGTTAGATCAAAATCGTTTCGATAAAAAAAAGGGGCCTCTAATTTTGTTTTCTGGGACATTGTTATCAACAACTTATTCTTCGTAGTTTATCTGGTACTGGAGTAAAATATTATTTTTGAATAAAATATGAGGGCTTAGAAAATCAGAAAGCTCCGCTCCTCATATATTTCCCATACGATTAGTGATAAAGAAAAATTTAGACTGAACAAATATGTTAATAACTGGAAACAATCTCCAATGCTTAAATGTACTTCAGATTTATTGGCAGATTCTTCACCCCAATAGCGACTCGGCAATTTTTATTTTTCCTAGCAAAATTTCATTTCTACAAATTTGAATCAGAAATGTCAGTACCTCATTTCTGAAACCAAAACCATTTTTAAAACAAGTCCGTTTGATGCAAATCGGCGCCTATACATAGAAAAAC
This sequence comes from Adranes taylori, assembly GCA_009867245.2. NCBI lineage: Eukaryota > Metazoa > Arthropoda > Insecta > Coleoptera > Staphylinidae > Adranes > Adranes taylori. The sequence goes on from WYDF02254206.1 coordinate 24,584, forward strand.
GAAACTTCATTAAAATGAAATAATTTAATTGCTGTTGTTATTTATAAATATTGTAATATTTCATTAACGCAAAAATCTGTACGCGGATAAATTATTTATAAATAATCGACTAAAACGCCTACTTTTTTAAATTATTCAAAATAACTGTGTAAAGGACTTTTCTACGAAATTATCAGGTACATCCAGCAATGGTTGAATTATTGAATGCATTTAATTAATCAGAATAGCTCATTACTTGTTTATTTGTTTCGATTTGAGTTTATTTGTTGATTTGCACTACATTCAATTAGCATAGACATGCATGCACAGGTATCTCTGTGTGATATTTGTATTTTCCAAACAAGGCGAGGCCAGTTTACTGGTGGACAGCTAAGACGCCGCAAACTTCAGAGACAATTCAGGAATGATCCCTTGGCATCAGCCTACGATAAAATGCGTTATGAGGCCAAAAAATCCAAGCAATTATTAAGGCTAGAGGTTCGGGACAGTCAGCGGAACAGCTGTCTATGAGCTGGCATGAACTCATAGACACAATAGAAGCAGACCCCTGGGGGAATGCCATACAGGATAGTCGCCAAAAAGCTAAAAATACGAAAACCTGCCGAGGAAACCCTAGAATTAGAGAAGATAGTGCAAGAACTATTTCCTAAGCACGACGAACTCCAGACGGAAATCGCACATCCAAGCAAAGAGCCTACTACCGAACTGGTTCCCGAACAGCTTTTGGTGTCACATGGGTCACTTAAGATGAGCGTGCTCATCCCACACCCACAAAAAACAAGATCCATCATAATATAAGACGCAGAATTATTGTTGTGAATCAACTCATCAGTTTATATTATTTCAAAAGTTTATTCACCACTTTTCCGCACGGGATGCAAAGCAATCATGATTTTGATACTAATAAATACCTTACCGTTTTCTAACAGAACGAGATGCATAAATAATTCAACGATTGCGAGACTAGTTATTACTGTTATACGTTGTTGAGTGGAGCGTTGATGAATGTAAATCTTTTCAATTTATACGGCGACAAATTATACAAATCGTCCTTTAAACAAGCAACTGGTTTACAAATCTCTTCTAAGTATTTATTTTATATTAGTTTCTTTCATAAATTTGAAAATTAGTTGAATTTTAAAATAAACAGTGAACAGTTGGAAATGATACAAGATTTAATTACATATGTTTTATGTACACAAAATAAAATAAACTATATTTATTGCTTCTATAGCAGTAAATTTTTTTACATGTCACTTTTTCTGCTTGTCACTTTAAAGGATAGATTTATTGAGTTTTAGACGGAACAGAGAACGCTTTTTATCGCGGTATTTTTATGGAACGAACCGGTTCGTCGCGTTCCGAGTGTGGAATCAGAAGTTTCATCACAAATATTTCAAGATTTTAATTTAATGATAGCTATTTTTGTATCTTTACTTATCTTTAATATGTTTTTAGCTGAAAATTCTACAATTCCAACAACAATTTCAAAGTCCAATTACCAGTATCTTTATTGGACCGCAAAGCAACAATTAGCACACCATACAATAACCGGTTGTAATGTAAATCCTGGAGATTTAATGGCAAGTGGAACAATTAGTGGTCAAGTAAGATATTCACCATCTGGCTATTATAATAAACACTTAAAATTTTATATTCTAATTTGCTTATATAATAAATTTAGGTGTAGTCGCATGGTATGAGTCCAATAAGCGCGCTAAGAATACGCGATACTCACGATGCGATACGCGATACTCACGTTTGAGTCCGAATGTTACGCTCTGATTAAATTGTGATGTTGCCACATTGTCTGTTTAGTTTTTAATATGAAGATAATATAAATAAATTAATAAATGAAATGCTTTAAGTATTTTAAAATGTATTCCGTACTATTTATTTTGTTCATATCTCTTTTACTCTCTTTATATTATAAAGTAATCACTTCTTAAAAATAACACTTTTTTACAGTAACTGAAAGAGTTTAATTTACAAAGAGGAAAGCAATAGGTGTAAGGCGTAAATCATTACACCCAAATAAACACTAAGCATCTAAAGCTTTGTATATAATGAATAATACATAAATTATTAACAACAAATTTTGCACTATATGGCAACGCTGTACAAGTGTTTCAAACTGTATTGCAGACCAACGTATACAATGCGACTACACCTGATATAAATTGCTGCAATTCATAAAAAATTTCTCCCGTAACTTTTGTGTGCTCAAAGATTTATTTAATAATGTTTTAGACACCTGATTCTTATGGATCGATGTTAGAGTTGAGCTGGAAAGGTACGAATCCAATTTTCATTTCAGATGGTACTCAAAGAAAGTTTCTACAAGATGGCGACACGGTTACTTTGAGCGGTTACTGTCAGGGGAAAGATTTTAAAATTGGGTTTGGTCACTGCGTCGGCTCTATTTTGCCAGCTTTAAATTTATTTTGAATTGGAGAAATTAAAAATATATTTTATATACAAGAATTATGAACAGATTCAATTTACATATACTGCGAGTAAATTTTGCTACTTATTCATATTCATGAAAGTTTCATATTGTAAAAATGAATAAATATTTTTTAAAAAGTTCGTTTTTAGTATGATAAACAAATTTTTTCTAACTTAAACATTTATATTCGCAGGATAAATAGTTACGTGTATGTCGCAGCTTTCTATTAACATTAGCGTGAACAAATCGATCGTCCCGCATTATAATTTTATGCGTAATGTGTTTTTACAGGACCATAGCCTAAAATTTCTCAAATGAATTGCTTAAATTTCTCATAAAGTTAGTTTTTATATAATATATTATAAACCATATTCGATGAAATTTCCTGGAATTTTCTTTCCAGGAAACGTATTTTAGCAGCCATTTACATAAAACCCTAGTGCCTGAAGTGAAAATAAACCGCATACAATGAAAATGAATGCTGAAGGTAAAAGATTCTCTTCCAATCAATAAACTAATCTTGACGTTCTCCTAAATATTTCAAAAACTAGCATTTTCTGTCACCTGAAACTAGCATCTGAACTACATTAATTTTTAAGGATAATTTATATTAAATATTTGATAATATTCTTAAGCTGAATTAATTGATTGCTGAGGATCATTTATGGTCACCAAAAATTATATTTATAGATTTTACCTCATATTAGAGGGTTCTACAAATGACAGCATTCTGCCATTTGTTTTGATTATAATGTGACAGGCTTCCACTCCCGACGTGAGCCTTCCTTAGCGACTGTCACCGATGGCGTAAACAAATTACTTATTATTTACAGAATAAAACGGCCTATGTAAATATGTTCCGCGGGTGCCAGGTCAGTTTAACGTGAGACTGCACGTTGGAACCGCTCTCGTTGTTACTCTGGTCCTCAGTGGCTGAGGGCACATGTAGCTTCTAGTCTTGCCAGTAAACCAGTGGTTCTCTTTCTTGTGGGCAGCTGTAATAAACTTACTAATGAGTGAAAAAGCATTAACGTTTAACAAAATATGTCTATTGGTTTTCAGACTATATAAACAAAGAAATAAATATAAATTCAATTAAATCTCAATGTATAAATGTTAAATTAAAGATGACGGAATAATAGCGGTTAAATAAACAACAACATTATAGCCAAACGGTTTACATGAAATAGTACAAATGCATAATAATAATCAAAAGAATAAAATTACATTGACATAAAATTAAGGGATGCAGTTGGTAATAGTAGAAAAGTAATGGCTGTAATAAATCAAGAAATAAATAAAAAGGATAAAATAAGAAATAGAATAAAAATTTAACAAGTATTTCTGTAAAGTAGGCGAACATTTATCCAAGGATATAAAAAAGAATTGGAATTCGGTAAATACATCAAAGATAAAAATAATAACTATGTACATTAAGCTTACTACAAAAGCACACACATAATAAAAATGCACACACATAATAATTTTATCGCACATGTTACCTTATAGGCGAGTGAGAAGTTTGCGCGATAAAAGACTAGAAGCAGAGGGGAAAAGAAACTAGTTTTTTACGCAAATAAGCTTTGTATCTCTCATTAGATAGAGATAATAAACAATAAGTTAAGTAATAGACTTTTTAATAAGCAGAGCAGAAGAGTGAGCAGAAAAACTTCTACCGAATCTCATTTACGAAATATATCGGCATAAGCCGAGATAAAGAAATAAAAAGCGGAATTTAGTATTACGCGTATTCATTTCTCAACAAGTTAAGAATTAATTTACTTTAATTTAAATGTTGCTGACTAGTTTTTATATTTACTTTCGTATTGATAATAAAGTTTAGCAGTGGCGGATAAATCTTTACGAGAATCAGATTAATCAGAATAGTATTATATTTTGTTATGTTGTTGGTCAAACAATTCTTTATTAATTACTCTCAAATTATTATTATTAATTAAATGTTACGGGTCGTTATTTTATTTATTTTCCAGTTGGAGGAAAATTATGTTCTGTTCGTATTAACATTTATGTATATCAAATAATTTTTAACCAGTATTCTGTTTCATTGTTGAGCAAAATTCATAAACTCACTATAATTGTTTTGTATGTAAAATAACTGACTTGGTGATTAATGGAGTATTTTGAAATCTTGATGTGTTTTATTTAGGGCTACCAACCGTACTCTTTAAAGAGTACGTGTACTCTTTTTGGCAAGTAAGATTATGTACGTTTGCTATATAAAATGTACATGTACTCTTTTTGGCAAGTAAAATTATGTACTTTTTTAAGAAATGTACTCTTTTTGGGCTGGGGCGAGTTGGTGTCCCTAGTTTTATTTGAGTTGTGTTTAATTAAGTCATGGGCCATACTTGCTTTCTTAAGGTAGAATCTTGGTTTTAATCAAGCAAGGGTTCCAATAATTATTGTTTTATTGTCAATTTTATTAGTGTTTGAACTTCTTTAAACCCTCAATCAACTTTTTATTAATTTTGACTACGACCTAAATAAATTATTGATCTACTATTCCCGGTTGAATTGAGTGTGTTTTGACCGAAAATATAACTTATTTACCCTGTTAAAGCTGACAAATATGCATGTCACAAATTTAAACGTCAAATTATTATTCTAGTAAACTTCATAACTGCATGTAAATTACGTACGATTATCAGTACCGTAAAGAGCGGCGACTTAGGCCACTTTTTGGTATTTTTAAAATTTTCTCTTTTATAGTAAATTGTTTGGCATGAAACTTTTAGTAGCCTTGGAGTACATAGTCTTGGCTATATTTTACACTATACTCTATATTTTTAGTAATATAAAAAACTATATATATTTTTTATTTTGGCCAATGTCACCCTGCTGGTTGGGGTTACTTTGCCCACACTTGTAAATTTACCACTAAGTAATGTACATCTGTAATGGGGGTGAAATAGCCACTTGAAGGGCATTTTTAAAAATATAGAACTGAAAAAATACGAGGCACCTATGTATGAAAACAATAAATTTATTTAAACAGTAAATTAAACAGTAACTTACACAGTAAATTTTACTTAAAAAATATTTTACATAATATTAATAAAAACAGTGAAAACATTTCAGTATAGACAATGAATAAATTCCAATCTGTTGCGTCGCAGTTGCTTTGGTGTTTCTAAAACACTCACAATTTGAGAAGAGTCAATAAATGCCACATATTATACTTCTGGATAAAAAATATTTGTTTCTGGTGGTCTGAGGTCGCAAAAAATCAACTTTTAGTTTTTGTTGGTCACCTGTGGAGGCAGATTGTATCTCCAAGACGTAGCCAACATATTTTAATAGTATTTGCTTTCCAACTACAAATTTTGCTAAAATAAAGTCTTCAATCTGGACCTCTGTTGCTGAATTGTTTGCTTCCACATCTATATTTTCTCTGATTTCCTTAACATCCATATATTCTGTGTTTTACCCGACATCTTCCATAGAAGGTGCTTCTTGGTTCGGTTATACCTGCAACCTGATGGACCGTTTTGCGTCCAAGATTCCCATAAATGTTCGGATTTGTAACATACATAGGGGGGGGGGTAGTATTTTCCCCTCTGCATTGCCTGTCATCATAACCGAAACAGATGACAGAGCTATCCATAATCTTGTCTGCATGTTTACTCGATCATTTCACAATTACTTTAACTCTACCAGGATCATCGCAAAAATTTGTTGCATCAAAATTGTATATATTATCTGGTTCAACACCCTCCACTGACATTTTTAATTCCTCAAAATACTTTTCTACCATTTCTTTCGAAACTTCAGCCCGAGCACGTTTGATATTTTCTGATAAACGCGTAGTTAGCTCTTGAGAATGCCTCTTTAAAAATCCTTTGACCAATCGTTGCCAGGCAAATTATTGGAAAATTGTTTCACTTGCATTCCTCGCCGATCCAGCTAGCCTTTAACCAAAAGCTTAATGTCAAGCGAAGTAAGCGGAAAACGCCACTCTGCACAGCGCAGAACACCTCTGACAAAATAATTTTCGTCAACCTCTTTAGTGCAGGTTGTCCACCTGGATTTAAAGAGTGTTCTCTTCGCAAATTGCTACCCCGAGTGCTACGAGGAATACCATACTTCTCAGAGGCCATACGATCTGACATTTTCCCTTTTTGGACAGCATCAATATCGAACACACTTTCCTACAGATACTTACTGATTTAGGAACATTTACGGGAATCTTGGACGCAAAACGGTCCATCAGGTTGCAGGTATAACCGAACCAAAAGCGACTGGTTCGACCAGTTCGTGTTCGAGGATTATTTTTCAAACCATTTGCTTCCCATTAAAAAAAAACTCTTGAAAAAAAAGTCATTATTCGTGACAATCTGTCGTCGCATTTTTCTTTGCATTTCATTAACGAATGCACCAAATATAACATTAATTTTGTGGTGCGTCTTTTGCCAAAGTCACCTCGACGGTATGTAATATTATATCTTGAAGTTGCAATAAATTACAATAAAATACAATTTTATGACTACAAATCAAAATCTAATTTTATAAGAAAAAATTATGAATACCACCCTGGTGTAAATCATAAACGTTCTCCCCTTTTATTCGAAGATATTTGTAGTAAGAGAAAGATTATTACATGTTATCCACTTATAACACGTGGAATAACAGTTAGTTTGTTAATTATTAATGAAAATAAAAAATATAAATCTAATACAAATGTTTGTATTTAGATCAAAACGATTTAAAATAGTTTCAAATGCTAGTAGTGAATTTTTTTATATATCGTTACAAAGTTTTACAATATTCGTAACTAGTAATTATTCTATTTGCGAAAATCCATGCCTATTATTAATTTATCAATTACATAAAATAAATATCTATTAAACGAATATATTATTATAAATGATGGCATTAGCAAGCGGTTTGGGACAATCTGAGACGATTGAAAATAGTTCTAAAGATCGGAACGACCTAGTAGCTTATTGGACAGTCCCTTTATGTGATGGAGTTCATACTATCGAATTTGAACATGGATCTACAAGCGGAAAAAGAGTGTTACGAGTCGATGGACAGGTAACATTTTAAACTTGCATTTTATCCCATGTGCTTTAAAATTTGAGTAGTTTTAAGCAAATATAAGGAAGACGTCCTGGCGCAGTTTCCCTTCTAGAATCACATTTTATACATGTGATATCTCTGATTTCTCTCTTCGCCACTCGATCTCTAAAGAATAACCATTGACTGCTCCAATCTTCTGCGTACTGAAAACTCTGCCTCCGCTGTTTTTTTTTTTGTCAATATGACTCTTTCTGCTCCACAAGTGACTTTTAGTTTGTACATTGCACTTGAAACCACGAGCTCGAGTAATTGAGAAACTCTAAAAATAATTTTATGTTTAGGAAATTATACGACGAGAATGGATGTTTAAACTTGTTGGTGATGAAAAATTCACTATTGGAGCACAGAAAACCCGCTGTGAATTAAGGGTGGATCCATTACCTCACTTTGCGTTCACTTACAGTCTCATTGTAGATGGAAAACCACTTGAGAAATTTATAGAGAAACAACATAAAACGCTAAGAACATGGGCTTTCGTCACAGGCGGAAAAAGATATAGAATTGTTTTTGGTAAATATTTTTAACACCTTGTGGCTAAATTAGATCTTATATAGTGACGGATTAGGGGTGGATAGTTTGTGTGCAAAATTCGACAAAATTGGCCGTGTCACTAAACAATAGTAGGCCAAGTTCAATCTGACAAATTAATCCAAACGTTAAGGTTTTAGCACAATTAATACGTAAATCATTAACTATTTATTGTAACCTTCTTAAGACCCAGGCTATCTTAAAAAGCTTTAAAGTATTAAGATCAAACGTTGTATCTTGTGGATTACTTAGTAGACTGACATCTGTCCAAATCACATCCACTTGAACACACTTATGAAATATATTATTCAGAAATTACACAAAAATAATCATATTTGTATTATATCATTCCCCTACAACTGTTTTGAAGTTTGTTGTCTTGCATTGTACCATAGTACTAAAAAACTTATTTTCTTATAATTCCAGAAAAACAAACTTTAGACGTGTATGTAAATGGCCAATTAATAGAAAGTGACTCAGAATTTACAAGTACTGGTACCGAAATGAAATTTGCATTGAGCGAAAGTGATCAAGCCTTTATAAGAACCACAATGGACCCGAAAACTGGTATTATGCATGATTTATATGTTGATGGCAAGAAAATTGATGAAGATAATGAATTTTCGCATTGGAAACAGCAACACACGTCTGAATCATCTTGTGTTTAGTTTGTGTTACTAAATTATAAATAAAAGTTATAAATTATGTAAAATAAATAATTTTAATGATTAGAAAGGAGAAGCATCATTTAGTGTTTCTGGAATTAAAAGGCAAGGTGATATTGACCAAAGTGTTATTAATTAGTAAACAAGTGTACGAATATTTTCGCCTACATTTAGTACGAACTGAATTGTATTTATTGTGTTCTTAAATATACAATTTTTGTAAAATAACGAATGTATAATGACGATATTTTAAATTTTTTTTATTTAGTTTTCCTCCTATTTGCAATGGTGCGGACCGCCCCGGTATTCGTTTTTCAGTTACTATATCTCCGTGTCCGCTTTGCGCAATATTGAGGTCCCTTGCTCGTACACATGTTCCCCAAGTTTAATTTTTCCAACTTACATAGGAACTAATCGTGTATATATGTCTAATCGTAATTTTAGGAAAAAAATGTTTCAGATAAAATAGAAAGAGATTTACAGTAAGGTTTATTCAAGTGTCCTACCTTTTATTGTTACTGAGATATAGTTCACGGTACTTGTAATTATGAGCAGGAGATAGTTACGTTAACCCATATAAAAGTCCCCTATCACCCATGTCACGTCGGAGGGAACAACCCTCCGCCTAAAAAATACGTGACAATATATTGAAAAGTTTGTCAAATTTTAAACGTGGCAACGTAGCGTTCTATACCAGTTCGAGGCATAGCACTGATTTCATTTGATGCGTAATACAGATACTAAATGTGAGCAAAACGTCAGGCTCTTAGTTTTAAAACTGAATTTCTGCATAAAATGATCATTTTGGACGCCTCCCAAATATATAATATGCACCCGCCACTGATAACAAAATTTATTCAATTTCAACAGCACCATGATAGATCTAATGAAACGTAAAATATTTTCCCTTGTAACTTTGCATATATAGGTGTCCCTATAAGCTTCATTATCTCCGTGTCCGCTTTGCGCCTTTGTTCGTGGTTTCAAACACGAGCATTAACCCGGCCTAAGGGAAACCAGAGACATCTTCTCTAAATCCACTTAGATAACTCTCAACAGGCGCATCCACGTCGCGGGGGTGGGCCCGACTTTATGAGTCGGTGGCTAAGTTCTGTTGAGGACCCAGTATCGCGGGGTATAA
>WYDF02254207.1:0-20177 GCA_009867245.2 Adranes taylori
TAATTTAACGATTCACTTCTACAAGAACAATCCAACAAATGAATGCTACCTAATTAATGTAGTGTTATGTATTTGAAAGAATTGCCACCCTTTTTTAATTAAGATGAACCATTATGTTACCAATGAAGCACACCAATCAAAGCACACCCCGCATAATACTTGCATTGGGGTTTTTTCTGACAAAGCATCGGAGCATCCTAAAGATCGCCAAAGTCGCTTCTGCAGTGATCTTACTAGAAAGGGGACTTGAATAATCAAAGTTCGAACCCTTCACAAGTGGCCCATCTCAGTATTAGAGTACGTACTAAGATGATATATATATATATATACATTTCTAAATACAACTCTGTTTGATTAAAAATCATTTGTAAGTTTTAGTTGATTTCAATATGGTTCTTATTGTTCAGTCCTACCTAGTTTAGTTCCAGTTGCGATATATTTAGTTTAGCAGCATAAAAGCGCAAAAAAATGTTAATGAAAATAATCTACCTAATTTTTGGGAAGCTAATGCTTAATAAAAAAATTTAAACTTAAAACATATTATTCTTTTACCTAGGTTTTGCGTAAAGGTTAGTTCATAAATCTGACAACAATGGTATTTAGAGCATTTTATTAGTACTAAAGTATGGCATGCTACGTTGTCACATGTATGAAAAATGATTTGTCAGTACACATTACTTTAATTTCTAATTTTTTTAATATTTAATGTTTGTTTTGTGCGTTTTAAGCAAAATTTACGTAAAATAATCTTGATACTTATAATTATATCATAACTAAGTTACAACTGTTAACTTATAACAAAAACTGTTACAAATGATTTCTAATCTTATAGGGTTGTATGTACAACACAATTTTGAAACGACTCAATGAAAAAAAATCAAGTTCCGTAATTAAAAAAATAATGTTGATGGTGTCTACGCAGTTACGAAACGTTGTATTACATTAGGTGTTGACGGTACACATAAAGAAGTTACTTATGCAAGAAAAAATTACTTTAAGGTTTTTTAATATTGTCGGAAAAAAGAATGTTAAGAGTAAATTTTAGAAAATTACTAAACTTTGTAAATATTTCAAATACGACTCTGAACCATTAAATGGTGATGTTTGTTTTTTTTATATCTACATTTTTTCCCCATTTGCACATTTATCTATCTGTTCTACTTGAGGAGATAGCAATACTATCTCTAGTAGAGAGTACAGCCCTGTGCAGTCAAATTTGTGACTCCCAGTATATAATAAATGGAGTGGCGAATCTGTCAACAAATTTTTGCATTCAAGTTACGTTATGCGAACGTTGTAAAACATAAAATTTAAACTCGAATTCAAACTTTTCTGAGTGAGTTTTAAATCAATTTCGTACAAGCTAAATAGAATTCAAATTCCTTCTCCCATTAAACTTAACAAATGAGAGAAAAATAATGCAAAAAGAATTAAACGTCTTAAAAAATAAGCAATAATGCCAAAATTTAAAATGCAATAATAAATGTACACAATACGTCAAGAACAGCAACAATTTCAACAATCGCAACAAAATCCACAACAATGGACAGTCCATGCGCAATTAACAATATCGCATGATGGAATTAACAGTACAACAACCGCTACACCTAGCACCCCACAAACTCGTACGGACCGAGATGAAAATGGCGTTCGTATGGTCTACACTTGGTCATCGGCTGATAATAAACAGAAGCCACAAAATGAGTGCACTGATTCCATGGACCAGCTTAGTGGAAGTGGCTTACGACGTGGGAACATGTTCTTCAGCTCAATTCCACCATCACAATCAAAACAATACGAGTCCTCAGGTTATGGTAGTGATTTATTTTCACCAAATTCTTTTCAACAGCAACATAAATGTAGTAATAATGATCCAAATAATAGAAAATGCAAAAGTTCGTGTAGCATCGTATTATCAACGAACATCAACGAGGAATACACGTTAGCATCTGATGCGCAACATCAACAAGCGTCATCTTGCGCACGCGCACATAGTTTACGCTGTCAAACTCCATTCTCCACATGTACATCCCGCACTAGCAATATTCCACCTTCTTCTACATCAACATATTATGGCTGTGGAGATCCATGGTGTCATCATTTACCCTATGATGAAACTAGTAAATGTTCTACGGTATTTGAAGCAGATGAAGATGCTTCAACAGTAATTCCTACAAGTAGAAGTGAGTATTTTCTTTTAATTCAGACTAAATTTAATAGAAATCTAACAAACTTTATACCAAAAAGTAAAAGGTTGTACACATTTGAATTGAATTTGATGATTTTTGACAAAAAATACCCAATAGATTCATTAAAGTTGGCACATAGATTACCATAGTGCCAAATTAATTCTTGTTAGAGCCAAAAAAATTTGTTTCATAACAAATTGTATGGTTAGAAATCTGCTCAAATAAATCTAAGTTCGGATATACAACTTTGGCTGTCTATAAATTTATTGATCATTGCAATTTCTTCAGAAGATGGAACCTTAATTCCAAATTGAAAATATTTTATTTCATTGAGATAAACTTTTTTATTAAGTCCAGTTTTCTTAACTCCAAATTACTTTGATCCGCATCTTCTGATCTACAGACAATTTTTCCTATATACTCAACTTGCTTATTATGACTTCACAATTTATGGACAAAACTGAGTGATTACAGAATTTCGTTCATACATAAGAAACTTTCTGGTCTTCACAATTTTTAACAAACCCATAATTGCAATCTCATAGTTGCTATTTTCGAGGTTCTTGTTAAAAAATACCAAGGTTAAAATTCGGTTTGGTAACAACCTGATACAAGATCAAATGTCGTGTAGTAATAAGAATGGCCTAATTTATCAAATAACAAGTTTCAATCTGGTATTGAAAAATTATGGTTTGAGAGTTTATCACCCTATAATCAATAACGAGTCTAAATTTGAGAACCCCGCTTTTATACAATTTCTTGAGATACCACTAGGACTGGGCTTGACCATAGTGAATAGAATAAATGACATTCTGCAATATTCAAAACAACCAGATTCTGTGGTAAAAGCTGTTTGTCCCATGTCTTCAGACGACGTTTTGATTTGCTATTAACCGGATTTAAGTTCAAATGTCGTGTAGTATTGAGAACGGATACCTCTTCTTGAGATACCACTATGATTGGGCTTGACCATAGTGAACATTATGGACGTATAATATTATGATTTAGAAGATCATTAACATTTGTTTTTACTTCTTCTCTTTGAATTTGAGGTCAACTACGATTTTTTATAAACAGGATAACCTAATTGAACGTTTGACTTGATTAAAAAATGTTAAAAGAATACCTGGTCAATAAAATATTAGCTTTTGTTTAATAAACCATAGGATTAGAGACTTCGTTTTTCGTGGCAATTCAGTTTCAAATTGTATACATGTATTTCTTTTGTTGTAAACACTACTAAAAATTCAAATTAAAAAACGTCTTTTACACATTTCAGCACGTAGACCATCAAGAGCAAGCACCTTCAACGAATCAATTAGTAAACAACAACCATTAGATCGTTGGAAAGATGCATGTGTTCAAACTTATGAAATGGTTGATAAATGTACATCGCCACTTATTCCAGCTGATCACAAAAGCTTCGCTTGGAAAGAAGATAGAACGAAATCAATAAATGAGTCCAGCGGTACGAAAAAACATAAAGGAAGTAAACAGAGAAAAGAATATGGTTTACGAAAAAGGATAGAACCAATTAGTAGCAGAAGAACAAATGAATCACCTGCTTCCTTATTTAGTCCAGATAGCTTAGAAACTATTAATGTAAGATATTTTTGCTTTTGTATGCCAAGTGTACCTTTTGCATATGACTTTATAAGTTAAAAGTCAATTGACATTTTATTTGTTGTCAAAATTTCAAAAAAAAAACACATTCATTTAGATTCAAAACCAACAACGGAAGCAATGTATTCCAATCAATTGAGATTCTCAAATACTTTGCGCGCCATTTTATGCGCTTCTTCTCTTCAATGCGCAACCCTATTCTTGATCTCAAACACTTCGAGAACCAATCTGTTGAATTGCCCTCATCTTCACATAACCAAAGAGGTATGTTTCTCCACCAAGATGGCCAAGATTTATCAATCGAATTCTGATTGGGTCTAGCTTCTATTGAGATGTATATATATTATATGGAACAAAAACCAGAAACCTTAGAAGTTCCCCTTCTATAACGACATTCCACATGCAAGAAGAATTAATGGTTTCCAGACCAGTGGTTTATTATTATGATTTGACCTTTGTTTTCGTTCGGCAGTAACCATCACTAAATGAATGTAACATAGAGCTGCTCCTGGGGCTATGTTAGGCGAAAGATATAATTAATTTACTAAAGAATTACCCAACCAACATAATTAATAGAGAATTTTGTACCCTTACGGTACCTTAGTCCAAGAAAATCTCAAGATTAGTAGCAAAATTACTAATTCTCACAATTATTGCTTTTTTGATTATACCTGACTATTTTGACTATTTAAGTAATGTTCTACTGGACTCAGGGGCTTCACAGACTCAAGGACTGTTACATCTATAAGACTAGACTATAATGCAAAACTTAAAATTCGTCCTCTGGACTAATATAAACACTTTTTACAGGATACGAAACGACAGTTACTCCTTCCTAGTGTAGCGGAATCATCAAAAGATCTGAAAACTTCGGATACATCATCTGGGAATAATAATAATAAACCACGAACGGTACATATCGATGTTTACTGTACCGGAACTGATGCTGAAACAGATTCGGATTCTTCAACATCAGATCGGCATACTGCATCAACAGCGCAAACAGTATTTGAAGATGAGAAAATGCTGCTCAAACATCGAGAAGCCACAAAAGAGTTGCCTTATCAATTAAAAAAATCATTCAAGATGGAAAGAAGTAAAGATTCCCAACAGGAAGATGATCTAAGTAGTTTATATCCATCAATGAGTTCAATATCTGGCTTACGTGATTTTGGATCAAGTCTATCAAGTATGCCTCCATCTTATTCAACAATTTCAGTTACGAGTTCGGCCTTACCGATTGATAGTATTGATACTTCTTGCAAAGATACGTTTTCTGATTTTAGTAATCTAAGTAAAGCAACATTAGCTCAAACTGAAAGTTTAGATTTTGTTCCGAGGTGCAAAAATCTGGATAAAACTGAATCGAGCACCGGAAATATCCACAATAAATTAAGTCAAAGTAGTTTAGGTACAGCTGATAGTTTTGAATATGCGAATGCTGAAGATCGAAATAGAATTCGATTTATGGAAAAACTGTGGTTAACGCAGAAAATAAACCAAGAGAAAATGCAGGAATATTTCAATCAAAAAATCAAACCGGTAACTAAACAAAGCGATTCCGATAGTGATGCATCCGAAAAAGAATGGAGTTTCGTTAAAGAGGATACGAAATTGAATCGATATGGTACGATTCGTCGAGTTCAACAAGAACCAACCAAATCACCAAGCATAATGATAATCCAAGAAAAACTGAAATTAAATCCAACGTTACGGGCGCCATTCTCTCTTCTTCCGGGCGTTTTTACTGAACAACGTCACGTGGCGCGTAAATTTGGACCAATGGTTCATGTCTTTCGTAAACCAGGTCATCATATAGGACCAGCAAAGAATCCAGATTGTAAATGTGATCATTGTCGGAGTTATTTCGAGAATGAAGGATACAGAAGGAGAGCTACGTCCGTGGATAGCTCATACGATAGTTATTATAATTGGAAGGAAAATATGAGAGGTTCAGCGCCACCTGGCGACTAATTTATAATTGTATTTTCAGTGATTTCATTTTTCTATAGTTTTAGTTACAGAAGACAGCATTTATATGTTTCTTTTACTTGACACTTTAACTGCAAGTTTAAAATGCCAATTTCGATTAATTAATAAATGATTTGCTTTAATTTGAATTCATTTTAAAATTCATATTTCTACAACAGATATTTTAAGTAAGTACTTGATATTATCTGAATAAAAATCATTTTATTCAATTCTGGTATATCAAACAACGCACAACAAATATGACAAAAAAAATCTAACCGTATGAAATAATAAATATTCCCAAATTAGTCTAAAAATTAATTTGTACTAAAAGATACAAGTACGTACTAATCTTTACCTCTTCATTCGTATAAGTCATTTGAAAACTCATTACGTACTCGTATCTGTATTTGAGAAGCAATACCTATACATGTTAAAGTCTAAAGAACCGTACTGTTTCCTGCAATGAACAAAACCTATTTTGATGACATAATGTTAATTTTAGCACTTCAATATTTTCGGAGGGTGCAATAAACAAAACCATATGATAATTTATTTTATTGCAAAAACCGGTAAAAGTGCAAATTGATACAAGTACGTACTAAGTATTCAAATTATTATGCAAATAGCAAGAAATTAGTACGTACTTGTATCCCTTTGTGAAACGCGTTGAATATTTCTAGGTAAATAGTTTTTAGATGCTTAGAAGATTGCTTCCAAACTTTTTGAAATTGGTGCTGGTATCCACCATAACCTTAAATGGTTATGTTTTGCCAGTTCTTTCAGGTGCGTCAGGCAGTCCCACAGTAGCTTAAACTCACAGGTTTTAGCCTGTAATGCCTGCTTGGTAAAGCTGCTTGGCTATCAGTGTGTATATTGATGTTAGTCCCTTTCAGGCTTTTTTTTCATGATTTCTAGAACACAGTTATAAATGGCTATTTCAGCCTGTTGGATAATGATGTGTGTACTCAGTAAAATCACTGTACTACACTTAGGACCATCAACTCCAGCCCCGTGCTCCATCACTATCCAATGTAGAACCATCTGTATACCATTTCAACGCACCTTTGCCATATGAAGGTCCATTTTCTCAGACATGTCTGGCATGAATGGTAACTACAAATGGTTATTCAAAGTTAGTGGCATGTCATCCCACCTGCAATCGGTGAGTGACGCCGCCCCCGGCTGTTTGAGGATTTTTAAATGTCCTGTAAGATTGCCAGATTTCATTATTGTTGCCCTAGCAACAGCCGTGACCTGATATAAAGCCTCCCTCTTTACCAGGTGCATGGGAAGCAATCCTGTGAGTGCCTCCAAAGCAACAGTGGGAGAGTTAGACATTGTCCCAGTTACTGCTTAGAACTACTAAGACATGCAGTTCTTTGCAGTTTTTGTATTATGCACCATGCCTTCTTTTGTTTGACTTTAGGCCACCATACTAGAGCTCCATACACTATAATGGGTCTTAAATTGCTGCATAGGCCAAATGTATCATGTTTGGTTGCAGACCCCATGTTCCCCAAAAAGCTTTTTGCAGGCATATAAGGCTCCGGAGGCCTTTTGTTGTAGTTATAGGAGAGTCGATGGAAAAGAGAATGGTAGACGTGGATGAAATGGGGAATGAAGTGAGGTTGAATGATGTGGAATTGCAAGAAAGGTGGGGATGATTGAGGAACACTAGATACAATAGTAGATATCAGTATGGAAAAAGGCTACCGGAATACATGATGGCTAAAGTGAGTATAGAGAGAAAAAGTGTAAAAGGCACTGGATGACAAAACCTAAGAAAGTATGTAGGTAGGATTCGTGGGAGAAATGAAGATACATGATTTATGGGAGCATTGGGTTAGAAACATTTGGGAATTGTACGGACAGAGCAAGAAAGAGAGTTGGTTAGTAATATTAGAGAGTGCTTAGGAGGAGGAGGAAGAAGAAGAGGGATATAAATAATGGAAAGAATTATTAGGGAAACGACGAAATATTTACGGCCGAAATAATTGTCCAACATTTCAACGAATTATCGCGAAATTCCAGTAAATCGGTTGCTGATCGAGCAGTTCCTGCACAACGCTGAAACGCGCGGTCATGGGAGAATATTGCTACTGTTGCTGAAAGTGTGGCTGAAGACCCAAACCTCTCGATTCCTCGTCGTGCACAAGGAGTTGGCGTTTTTGCGACCTCAACTTGACGAAAAGACTTGGGCATGCATCCGCATAAAATCCAATTTACACAAAAACTGAAGGCCCAAGATATCCAAGCTTGTTGCACGTTCGCTGATTGGGCTCTGGAGCAGTTGGAAGCGGATCCAACTTTTAGCCAAAAAAATCATCTTTAGTAATGAAGCACATTTTTGGTTAAACGGCTTCGTGAACAAACAAAATTACCGCATTTGAGGAGAGAGTAAACCACAGTAATATCAAGAGTCTTCATTGCATCCGCAGAATCTTACTGCTTGGTGTGGATTTTAGTCAGGTGGCGTCAATGGGCCATACATCTTCCGAAACGCCAATAGCCAGACGGTAACTGTCAATTCAGAACTATGATAACTGACTTTTTGTAGCCCCAATTGGATGACATAGACCTGGACGACATGTGGTTCCAACAAAATGCCGTAACGTGTCACACATCGGGCGTTACATTAGAATTGTTACAATAAAAGTACCCAGAACGCGTTGTTTCCAGAAGAGGAATGACTGTCAAGATCGTGCGATTTAACGGCCTTAGACTTTTTCTCTGGGGCTACGTAAAGTCGATGGTTTATGGCAATGAACGAACAACAATTGACTAACTGAAAAATAACATAATTCAAATCATTGGTGAGATACAGTCCGACTTACGCAACAGTCATACAAAATCAGATCGAGTCCTTCCGCAAAAATTGATTAATTATAATAATTTATTTAAACATTCTCAAAATTTGAAGAAACACATCTCACATTAGTTTTAAGAAAACGGTATCGTTATCAAATGATTGAACACATATAGGGTTATAAGTTTACTATAAATAATTTTGCCGTACAAATAGTAATTTGGGAATATAATTAAAAACATTCTTTTAAATAAATAGTGGAGCGCAGGACCAAAAGAAGACATCAGAGCCGCCAAACAGGCTGCCAGGAACAACCTTTTCTCAAAGTAGCAAAGACAGTGGGATAACACAAGCAAAGGACGATGGACACACAAGATGATCCCGGATGTAAGAGCATGGGCCGAGAGGAAAGAAGGAGAACTGAGGTACCATCTCACGCATATCCTATCCGAGCATGGAAACTTCATGCACTACTTGGAGCGCTTCAAACCCTTGCTTACACCAATACATGGTCAGTTTGAGAGTCTCCAGGAAGACAGCGCACAGCACACTGTTTTCCAATGCTCATCGTGGGCAGTTTAAAGGGAACGGACAACGGTGATACTTGGGGACGACCTATCTCCGCACAACGTAATGAGCAAGACGATGAAATCTACTGAAAATTGGGAAGCAGCACAGCAGTTATGCTCAAGTATTCTGAGCAAGAAGAAAATTGAGAGTAGCCCACAATCGAATGTGGACGTCGGCCTCCAAGGAGTGGATCCGGACCAGAGAATACAGACGGGGCTAAACACAAGTATAGTGTAGTGCGAAATCCCAAGATACTAATAGGAATACCACCGCAACTATGGCACCAAGATTCCTCCGGTCTCCCCGAAGTAATTCTAGAGCGGTCCCAGTGTAATACACGCCTAAACACCCCACGGGTTTAATGAGTCGAAGACCGTTCGCGCCCCACCACCCTGCTCGGCAGGCACCTGCCCAAGGGATGACGAAAGCACTGCGAACTCCATCCTCATAGACTTCCAGCGCACTCGTGTTTAGGCAGCGTGGAAGCTTGTGGTTGCACATTTACCTTTAAGATCCTCGTCCAAAAAAATTAAATAAATAAAAATAAATAGTCGAAATTTTAAAAACGCAGTATCTCATTTTAGAAGAATGGGCTTTCCATGTAACTTATAACAGATTTAAGCTATTTATTCTAAAAATGATCATTCGATAAGTCGAAAAAGTAAGGAAGTTTTATATTTTATAGCTCGAACACTCAGTTCTGAGCTAAAAACAATTTCAGACATTAGCCTGATCAAAGCCAATCTATAAAACTGAAACACTCTGCTTTATAGAAACATTATTACAGTGTAAATAGCTAATATAAAAGACAAGATTATGGAGCGCAAGAAAATTAGTTCACAAATTCTAATTGCATCTAGTTTTTTTTTAGAATGCCGACATACATATACAAATACATAAATGTATATACTTTTGTATAGTTGTATATAAACCAAAAGTAGTTTATAAATAGACTAACTCAGAGCAAGCATTCAATGTACATATACCCACATATAAAACAATAATATACAGTAAGTGAAAATTAGTCGATAAGATTATTTTTCAAAATTATTATTTTTGGCAAACAGCTGACTTAATAAAAGCAATTTGATCAAATAAGAGAAAGTTTGATATAACCATTCCAAATATGATATCCCAAATAAAATCTGTAAAAGAAGTGTCAAATGTCTACTAAATGAACTTACGAAAATGTGTAAAACAATTATTGCAGGAAAAAGTGTAATCTGAAACTTTAAAATTATTATTGAATAATATAAAAAATCTCTACATATTTAATGGTTATTAAAAATATTTGAAAAATAGATATTGCAAAAAATTGTAGTAAAGAACTACAATTTATTATTTACAAACAAAACTTATTATCGGTTAATCAATTTAATATAAATTAATTAACATCGTAATAATTTAATAATCATTAAGTAAATAATTCAATTTCATATAACATTAATTTAATATAAATCGCCAAATAAATTTAATTCGTTGAATACTTTCCCGCTAATTCATATAAAAAGAGACCGGACAAAAAAAACAAACGCCCGCATGCAGTAAATGTTTCCAAAATAAAAAAGCTGTTCACTGGAGCAAACATCGTTCGATTTCATCCAGAGAATTTATTAGTTTCGTACTCGTTTAGCTAGATGTGTATTTTTTTACCTAAACTTTTTAATGAGAATTGCAACGGAAAAAAAATATGATTTCAACAATCCTAAAACCACCATCTTTTATTGGTTTTGATTCTATGTATTCTGAGAATTTTAGCAGAAGGCTGTTTCGATTCGATGCTTTTCGAGATTTTATACACGTAGACCCCCATCATGTACACGATACATAAGGAGTGTATCTCTCAACCAAAATTCGAATATAAAAGACCAACAGTCTAATATCGAGGCATCGAGGCTGCTAGGAAGCGTTACGCAGAGTTCGAAAACCGAGCGAAAAGGAACAGACGTATAACAACAAGCGTTATATTGATTAGAAGCATTTTATCTTAAGCATATTTCTAGCTTCAAGCTTTAAGAAGAAAGCAAAAAGAAGAGAGAGAAAGCATTATAAGGCAGCTGCCACTGCGGTGATCGTAGTGCTTTACCAGTTGTATGGTTCGTTCTAGAGTACTAGGCCTAAATGGCAAGTGACCTCTCGTCCGATTTTTTTAATCTAATCTAACTTTTTTTTTACTATTCTTTTTCAGTCATATACTGAAATTAAGTTTTTAGCAAACACCTGGACAACATATCCAACGGTACAAACTGTGCGCCTTCCAAGTCTGCATGTAACCCCCCCCCCCTCCCCGGGTCCCACCCATGTCACAAAAAAACAAAACCTCACGACCCAACAAAACCAAATTCGCGCAAAACACGCCAGACAACCCACATATCCTTGAATCAGTTCATATTTCCTTCAGATCATTCCTTCACCTATATAAAAAAAATAAAAAGACAAAAAACTAAAAAATTATAAAATAAAACAAAATCGAAAAAAAAACGAACAAAAAATAAAAAACAAACACCTTCTCCCATAGCACCCTACGCTCTATTCAGGTCAACAAACACCTACTTGCACAGCCAAACAAGTAAAACCAGAAGCGTTCAAAACCAACCAACAAATTCCGTTCACACCATTCAACCAAAATTCCTTTACCAGTTGATCATGCTATGGCCAAAGTTTTTTGGAGGTTTTCCTTGGCTGTACAGCTAATGCTATAGCTTATCTTTCCTGCAAGCTATTAGCTTACCAATACTCTCTATAATATGTTCACTCACTACCAGTTCCAGGCTGTTGAGCCTCCTTTAATAAATTCTCCAACCTCCTAATTTACACTATTCAAACAAAAAGTGGAGTTTTAGTGGGTCAAATCCCATATTGTTGGATGCACGGGCATCCTTCGCCTTTCGAAGGTTTCCATTTCCTACGTAAAACAACAAAATAATAATATTGAGGAGACGCAGTTCTAAATTGTATCTTCGATATTGCCAGCGATGTAATGTCACGTATCTCGAAGTTACAGATCTCTTTTCGGTCAGCGAGTAAATGTTGCGCCTTTAAATTTGCTCCAAGTACTGTAATAGTCAACAATAATCCAATCAGTTATAAATGATCATCAAAAATAGCTAAGCCTTACATGACGCACCCTTAACTTCTGCAGACTTCTTCGATTTTCTTTATCGTTTTCATATCTTGTTCATAGCCCCCCACCTCCTCCTCATTAGGTGTCGACAAAAGAAGTTGGCAGAGAAGCGCTGGCGCCAGTTGAGAGTACCAATAAAACAACCCCAGAGATCCAACAAACTACGTTGTGGTAGCCAGTTCCACCACAAAGCCAAAGAGAAGATGCGTCCTTAACACGTGGGTCTGGAATCCCTCCAACAACTCCAGGCGTCCCATTATCACCAACTCTGGGAAAAATATGGCTCTATCCAGTAACCTCTGAAGGCCACCATCGACTTAGCGACTAAAAGTGCTCATATTCATCCCTATCAAAGCAATTCACATCTTCGACCCTACCCAATGGTTGGACGATATCCTCATCATCTTCAACTATCAATAGACGTTTCGACAATTTAACCTAGCCAGCATCAACATCAGTACCTTTAGATATTGACGGTCCATATGAGATGTTTCGTTCAGAGACCCCTGAGGACCAAAGAACACTTAATTATAGGTTGCTATTATTTTATCTTTTTCTTTTTCTACGGGAATATAGAATGAAACAGCCTAACAAACGTTGAATTATAATAAGCTTCAACAAAAAAAGTCAGTCAATTAAAATCGCGAATAGAATCCCTAAACGTATTACAATTATAAACTATTACTTGTGTTTAGGTGTAATTAAAGCGGTAAATTCAACCCATCGTTGAATCTCTCAGAAGAGCATTGTGTTACAAACCAAATAAGAAAAGGGGTACGGTGATTATGTAAAGAAGGTAATACGAAAACTACAATCCTGCTTTACTATAATTAATTCTGTAACAACTATATGCGGGTAATCCTGCTCTTTTAGGCTCTAGAAAATCAGTTGCGCCAAATTATTTGTTAGACATTAAAAAAATGCAGTATTCATCAATATCTGGTCAATTTTAGACCTCAGAAATAGAACTGTTCCCACGAAAAAATCTGAAGTTGAACAATGTTGCTAAATACATATAAATTATATAAATCGAATAGTCTCCCGGTGGAACTATGTCCAGCTCAGGTTTAAAAAGTATTTCAAATGTCTCCAAAATTTCGTGCATAAATAAAGAAAAATATGATATTCTTATTAGAATACAAATATTTTTAATTGTACAATGTTCCGGAAATGTTTCCTCCCCACAATCTTATCCATACAATTAATGACCAAAATTTGGTCACAGAATAATCTATGAAATATTCAAAAATAATATTATACAATGACTTCTTTTTTGAAATTAAGTATGACAAAAATTATCAAACGTCTCCAATGAATTAGGTAAACCAGAAAGTAAGAATAGATTAAGGATCGTTGATATTAACTTTCTGTAGTAGAAATATGAAATAATTCCAAAAATTTACTCTATTTTGTAAAACCTCGAAAAACGTTCAAAAAACGCTCGAAAACAATTTAAAATTCACTAGTTTATACAAGTTATAAACATATATTCTTTGATATATCATACAGATAATTTCGAGGTACCACTGTACACACTGTTCATAAAATTTGTGAGAAATTGTTCGGTGATTGTTTGAGTAAAACGTTACATTGTGGTAATCCATAACATAGGAAAAATTGTTGAATTTAACACACATTGCAGAAAACTCACACCAATGTTCAGAATGCGATTCTACTTTTGGAGGAAACTTTAAACAGGAATTAAGTTGTTCATACAGTTGAAATACCACACAAATCTTTAGATGATTCTACCTTCAACATAAAAGGTAAGTTAAACTCTCCACAGCGTATTCATACTAGGGAAAATCATACAAATGCTTAGAATGAAAATATACATCTGCACAAGACAGAAGTTTAGTAAGATACGTGCGCATTAATAAGAATAAAACGCCATTGAAACGCCCAGAATGCGATTTAATTTTTACATGTAAAGTTGATTTAAACACACATAAGTTTCGTGAAAATCAGTACAAATGTTTAGAACATGATTATACCCGTGCACAAAAGAACAATTTGAAGACATATCTGCATTCACATTCGAATGAAAACCCATATAAATGTTTAGAATATGATTATAGCTGTGCACAAAAGAACAATTTCAAATTACACATGCATATTCACAGGAGAGAAAAGCTATATAAATGTTTAGAATGCCCATTATAGCTGTACAGAAAGAAGCATTTTGATAAAAACAAAAGCATATTCACAAGAATAAAAAATTAATCAAATCTTTAAAATGCAATTATACCTGTAAACAAAAGAGCAATTTTATATTGCATATGTGTAATCAAACCATACAAATGTCTAGAATGCGACTATAGGTCTTTCTTTGATAGCACACATGCCTATTCATACTGGTGAAAAATCATATACATGTTTGAAATGCGATTTATGTTTTAGAGAAAGTAGTGAATTAAGAGATATAATATTGTTCATGCGGGTGCAAAACCATTCATCAGGTTTGAATGCGAATCAAGTTTTGGTTTGTAATCCATTGAGGTGATCCACGTTACATTGTACTAATCCATAACATCGGCAAAAACTGTAGAATTGCGGCAACCCCATATTGCAGAAAACCCACACCAATGTGATTCAGAATGTGATTTTACTTTAGGAGGAAACTTTACATCACACAGGAATAAGGTTATTCATACAATTGAAATACCACGCAAATCTTTAATGATTCTATCTTGAACAGAAAAGGTAAATAAAACTCTCCATAACGTATTCATACTAGGGAAAATCATACAAATGCATAGAATGCAAATGCACATCTACACAAGACAGAAGTTTAGTAAGATACATGCGCATTCATCAGAATAAAACACCATTTACACGTTCAGAATGCGATTTAAAGTTGATTTAAACACACATAAGTTTCGTTTAGGTAAAAACCAGTACAAATGTTTAGAACATGATTATACCTGTGCATAAAAGAAAAATTTGAAACGACATACGGGTATTACATTCGAAGGAAAAACCATATAAATGTTGAGAATGTAATTATACCTGCGCACAAAAGAACAATTTGAAATTAAACATGCGTATTCATAGAGGTGAAAAGCTATTAAAATGTTTAAAATCCGATTATAGCTGTACAAAATAGAGCATTTTGATAAAACATATGCATATTCACAAGAATGAAAAATCAATCAAATCATTAAAGTGCAATTATACTTGTAAACAAAAGAACAATTTAATATTGCATATGTGTAGACACATAGATGAATAACCATACAAATCTATGAATAACCATAGAATGCAACTATAGGTCTTTCTTTGATAGCACACATGCGTATTGATACTGGTGAAAAATCATATAAAAGTTTACAATGCGATTTATGTTTTAGAGAAAGTAGGCAATAATATTGTTCATACGGGTGCAAAACCATTCACCTATTTGAATGCGATTTAAGTTATGGTCTGGTAATCCATTGTGGTCCACGTTACATTGTGGTAATTCATAAAATCGACAAAAATTGTTGAATTAAACTCATATTGCAGAAAAAAGGTTGTTGATACAGTTGAAATAAATCTATGCATTATTCTACCTTCAACAGAAAAGGTAAACTCTCCACAGCGTATTCATAGTAGGAAAAAATCATACAAATGCTTAGAATGCAAATATACATCTGCAGAAGACAGAAGTTTAGTAAAATACATTAGAATTCATAAGAATACAACGCCACTGAAACGTCCAGAATGCGATTTAACTTTTACATGGAAAGTTGATTTAAACACACATAAGTTTCGTGTAAGTGAAAACCACTACAAATGTTTAGAACATGATTATACCCGTCCACAAAAGAACAATTTGCAATTACATATGGTTATTCAAAAGGGTGAAAAGCTATACAAATGTTTAGAATGCGATTATAGCTGTGCAAAAAGGAGCATTTTGATAAAACATGTATATAATAAATATATTTTTTTTTGTAAAACTTGTTCACTACTATTAGCAGTTGTCGACACTAGCTAACGAAAAAACTTGAAATTAATCGATATTTTTGATAAAATATATCATGTACAGGTGAGTGACCATCGACGCACCGAAGTTTTATGGCGAAAACGCATTTCTTATGTATATTTCAGTATAGTGGCATTACGTGTGACAATAAAGGCTACAATTTAAGAATCTCTGTAAATGTACAGGCTGCTCCAAAAAAGGGTGGCATATAAAAGTATGTTTATTCTTATGGAACATACTATATGTGACCACATTCTTACAGCAATTTTGGAACATGTCTCGAAGGTTTGAAGGCTATCTGATAGGAACCGTAGACAACTACTAATGTCTAACACAATGGTAAAATACACCTTTTTTTTTAGTATAATGCACATTCAATTCATAGTGGTAGCAAATGGTCATTCAACTGGTTAACGGTACAATGGGAAAATATACCTTTTTTAGTATAATGCACATTCAATTTATAATGGTAGCAAATGATCATTCAATTGACTAATGGTACATTGGGAAAAATACACCATATTTCATATCAATTTTGACTATGTATATTGCTTTTAATCACGCACAAGCTATTTAAGATGCTTCTACTACGGCCGAGTCGTCAAGTTCAATTCATGACGCCACTACTGTGCGTGTGTGTTGAATTATCGAAGTATGTCTGCATATGTCTGTCCCAGCTGACGCCTTACCTACTAATATAGACGGTAATTTATCCAATGTTGTTGTAGTAAGACGTACTGCTTCTTTGTTCCACAAACCTTTCTAACATTATGTGGAATTACAGCGGGTCGGTACTCCTTGAATAAGTTTTTTAGGTTGCTGATTCATTATTGTTCGTAAAAAAATAAGCTAAACTTTCGTGAGTGTCCTAATGGTTGATTATTATATTAAAAATCATTATACAGGGCGTTCATAAATTTTAATTCCATTGTTCAAACTATAATATCGGGTTTATTTTAAATTGAAAACCCTATATTTTATAATCCTATCGTATAGCTAATTTACCCTATATTTTATAGTCTTATCGTATCGTATATAGCTGCTCAACTTTTTTGGAGCACGCTGTATATTTACAAAGATTTTTGTGTAACCCCTATTGTCACATGTAATTCCACTATACTAGAATATATATAATGTATTTGTGGCGTTGGTGGTACTCAACCCATAGATCCTAATTTTGACAAAACTGTCAGCTCCGCCCCCTACAAATAGAACCCCCTGTATATATTATGTTTCTATAAGATCGCTAGAATCGCCTCTTTCCCAGTTTAAAAAACCTAGAAATATTAAAATCCTTCAATTTTATTTGTTTATTTTATATAAACTGCTCTAAAAGAAAAACGTTGAATCAACCATATGGTACGAATAAAATATACAGTAACAGGATTTTTACTACTTAGTTTCTAATGAATAAATGTATTTAAAAACAGTTTTTTTAAAGAGAATTGCAATGATAATAATAATATTTGCAACATATGGTACTGACCATATAAATATTAAATGCACTCGCATACCATAATAAGAAATTTTACGCATAATAATTGCAATGGCAATGATTAAGCTAATTACATATTTATAGATTTATACTTAATTAATTAGGGTTACCAAAATTTTATTATAAAAGAACTTCAAACACTATCTTTTAGCCAAGTACCACATATACCAAACCACATTTAAAAACAACCAAAAATCAACACTAAGTTAAGTACGACAAAAATTATCTCCCATGAATTAGGTAATCTCCCATTCTGATTTAAGTTTTAGTCTAGTTATCCATTGTGGTAATCCACGTTACATGGTGGTAATCCATAACATCGGCCAAAATTGTTGAACTGATATTGCAAAAAACTCACAGCAATGTTCAGAATGCGATTTTACTTTTGGAGGAAACTTTACATTAAACAAGAATAAGGTTGTTCATACAGTTGAAATATCAAACAAATCTTTAGATGATTCTACCTTCAAAAGAAAAGGTAACAAATTCCCCACAGCGTACTCATACTAGGGAAAAATCATACAAATGCTTAGAATGCAAATATACATTCATAAGAATAAAACTCCATTGAAACGTTCAGAATACGATTAAATTTTAAATGTAAAGTTGATTTGAACGCACATAAGTTTCGTGTAGGCGGAAATCAGTACAAATGTTTAGAGCATGATTATAGCTGTACACAAAAGAACAATTTGAAAAGACATGCGTATTCACATTCGAATGATAAACTATATAAATGTTTAGAACGTAAGTATATATGTGCACCAAAGACAATTTGATATTGCGTATGTGTATTCACACAGTTGAAAACCATACAAATGTCTAGAATGCGACTATAAGTCTTTCTTTGATAGCACACATGCGTATTCATACTGGTGAAAAACCATATAAGTGTAATGCGATTTATGTTTTACAGAAATTAGTCAATTAAAGAGGCATAAAATTGTTCATTCGGGTGCAAAACCAAATCTGGTTTGAATGGGATCTGAAGAGCAGTTGCATTACACACTTGCGTTTTCATTCACGTGAAAAACCCATATAAATGTTTAGAATGCGATTTAAATTCAACAATATTTAATTGTGCACAAAATTCTATAAATCAGTATAGCAATCAAATTATGGGTACTTTATTTATTAAGATTATAGAATTTAAAGATATAACATAACCTTTGCTCGAACGTATTTAGCTATTTATTTGGAGAAGAGAAAGAGCAGCTTTAGTTCATTGCTTAAGGTGTAGTTAT
Source organism: Adranes taylori (assembly GCA_009867245.2). NCBI lineage: Eukaryota > Metazoa > Arthropoda > Insecta > Coleoptera > Staphylinidae > Adranes > Adranes taylori. The sequence continues at coordinate 18,993 of WYDF02254207.1, forward strand.
AAATACATGTGATAAAAATATTTATAAAATAAGTTATATCGAATTTTTAGGAGGTTTAAACAAAGTGACTGGTTCCTTTTTAGATGAATTAATGAGGCACAATTGTATATAATTTTGTTAATCAACAAAATTATTTACACTTGCTCCCAATTTTTCTAATCACATATTGAACAATAAATTAATAAACAATATAATCGTGCCGCAATAATTAAATATTCCTAATCAAAAATGATATTTATTTGTAGTTTCATTGGCAACAAAATTATGTACATTAATGCCTCCTTTATCACATTTCTACAATAATAAAGTCATCAATACATTTTAAAAATTTTATGATAAAAATTCATTTAAAATATAAAAAATGACTCACCTCTGTTAACGCTTTTTTATCCGTCTTATCTTTATTTCCACTTTGCAATAGTTTGATGACATTTTTCGCACCTTCAACAACAGCTGCCTCGATTCGAAGCCTATGACGTAATTCTTCAATTCGTTCTTCCAATAGTGATTCCGTTTCTTTGGAATCTATTGAATACGCACCGCCCACGTGATAATGATTCCTTGTTTTCTGTTTCACCTATTTTCATAACAAGACACATATAAATATGGCTTGGATACAACAAATATTCAATCTAAATACCTTTAAAATCCTCATTTTCAAAAAATCTATTTTGGCTTTTGAATCTTGGAGCATTTGTTGTGCTTCAACGAGTAATTTCTTATCGCGTGTATGTCCACCGGACATGATACTCTGGATCATATTCTCTGTACCTTGTTTCACTTTGAGTTCAATATTTAACTGTTTCTCCAATGATTGTAAGCGTGGATCTTGGTTTGCACCATTTGAAGATACAGGTGACGATGATTGCAAAGATTCTGAATTAAATGTAGAGTATCATGAAAAAAAAGTTACAGTATTCTTATCACGATATAAAAATTAGTTAGGCACTATTGAATTAAACATGAATATGATTTATCAACTGTAATAAAAAAGCATAAACTGAATATAAAATAATTTAATAAATTATTTTGTCATAGAAGATTAATTAATTAATAATCTGATAGGCTATAAAAAAATTGATATTTCAATTCTCATTAAGACTGATTTATTACTGTTACATATTATCGAATAAGATATAATTAATCACATGTAACTGTCAAGCATGTCTTTAATAACGTTATATA
>WYDF02254218.1:0-20175 GCA_009867245.2 Adranes taylori
TATAAACTCAAAGGTTGAACTAACAAGAACCAATCGATGGCTGCAAGATAACAGTCTGGAATTGGCTATGCAAAAGACCAAGGTAATTCCACTGATAGGCAGACGATCTAGACCAGATATCAATTAGGCGGCTTATGAGAAGGATAGGAAGTCTGGAAGATAGGAATTATGAAGTAATGTAGATAAATCTGTTTTAAGATTATACAAGTCCTCAATTGATATAGTCGAATATTTTTTACACAATGGCTTTAAATTGTTAATATTATACGGGTCATTTTTTATAAAGTACGTGTTTTTCTTCCTATTGGAAAACAAATTTCTGCAGAAGTTAACCGTCACAAGAAAATTATTAATACTTGAAATTATTTCGCTTTGATGTTGTTTTAAAATATTTACACATTGTAATGATTTTATATGAAGTTCATAATAATATCGTTTTAAATGATTTAGTTTGTTGTAACGAATTTCATTTAATGACCACCTTTCTAGTTCATTTTCTCTATATCCATTTGCTGGATTTAGTTCCACTGCTGATTCTTCCGTTGTTCCATTTTTATCTTCTGGTGTCTTGGTACTTGTGTCTGGAGTTTGTTTATTCACTTCATCTGTAGAACTTGCAATTGTATAATTGCCATTTTCTTGTGTGTCGACCTCTGTGTTTATACTTGTTATATTTGGTTCCTCTGTTGATATTTCCGTTCTTCGATTTTTGTCTTCTGGTAACATGGTACTTGTATCTGGAGTTTGTGTATTCATTTCAGTTGTAGAACTTGTTATTGTATAATTACCATTTTCTTCTCTGTCAAACTCTGTATTTGTATTTGATCCCTCTGTTGATATCTCCGTTGTTTCATTTTTGTATTCTGGTACCTTGCTGCTTGTACCTTGAGTTCCTGTATGCACTTCATCTGTAGAACTTGCAATTGTATAATTGCCATTTTCTTGTGTGTCGACCTCTGTGTTTATACTTGTTGTATTTGGTTCCTCTATTGATATTTCTGTTGTTCCATTTTTGTCTTCTGGTATCTTGGTTTTTGTATCTGGAGTTTCTGTATTCACTTTATATGTAGAACTTATTATTGTATAATTACCATTTTCTTCGATGTCAGTCTCTGTATTTCTATTTGATCTCTCTGTGGATATTTCCGTTGTCCCATTTTTATATTCTGGTATCTTGCTACTTGTATCTTGAGTTTCTGTATTCACTTCATCTGTAGAACTTGCAATTGTATAATTGCTATTTACTTGTGTGTCAACCTCTGTGTTTATACTTGTTGTACTTGGTTCCTCTGTTGATATTTCCGTTCTTCCATTTTTGTCTTCTGGTAACATGGTACTTGTATCTGGAGTTTGTGTATTCATTTCAGTTCTAGAACTTGTTATTGTATAATTGCTATTTTCTTCTCTGTCATTCTCTGTATTTCGATTTGATCTCTCTGTTGATATTTCCGTTGTTCCATTTTTATCTTCTGGTATCTTGGTACTTGTATCTGAAGTTTGTGTATTTATTTCAGTTGTAGAACTTGTTATTGTATTATTGCCATTTTCTTCTCTGTCAGTCTCTGTATTTGTATTTGATCCCTCTGTTGATATTGCCGTTGTTTCATTTTTATATTCTGGTATCTTGCTGCTTGTACCTTGAGTTCCTGTATGCACTTCATCTGTAGAACTTGCAATTGTATAATGGTCATTTTCTTGTGTGTCAGCGTCTGTGTTTACTCTTGTTGCATTTGGTTCCTCTGTTGATATTTCTGTTGTTCCATTTTTGTCTTCCGGTATCTTGGTTCTTGTATCTGGAATTTCTGCATTCATTCCATCTGTAGAACTTGTTATTGTATAATTACTATTTTCTTCTATGTCAGTCTCTGTATTACTATTTGATCTCTCTGTGGATATTTCCGTTGTTTCATTTTTATATTCTGGTATCTTTGTGCTTGTAACTTGCGTTTCTGTATTCACTTCATCTGTAGAACTTGCAATTGTATAATGATCATTTTCATGTGTGTCAGCGTCTGTGTTTACACTTGCTGTATTTGGTTCCTCTGTTGATATTTCCGTTGTTCCATTTTTGTCTTCCGGTATCGTGGTTCTTGTATCTGGAGTTTCTGTATTCATTTCATTTGTGGAACTTGTTATTGTATAATTGCCATTTCCTTCTCTGTCAATATCTGTATTTGTATTTGATTCCTGTGTTGACATTTCCGTTGTTCCATGTTTATATTCTGGTATGTTGGTGCTTATATCTTGAGTTCCTGTATGCACTTCATCTGTAGAACTTGTTGTTATATAATTGCCATTTTCTTGTGTGTCAGCCTCTATGTTTACACTTGTTGTATTTGGTTCCTCTGTTAATATTTCCGTTGTTCCATTTTTGTCTCCTGGTATATTGGTTCTTGTATCTGGAGTTTCGGTATTCAATTTATCTATAGAACTTGTTATAGTATAATTGCCATTCTCTTCCTCGCCCCTCTCTGTACTTGTAGTTGATTCGTCTTTTGATATTACCTCTGTTGGTATTTTCGGTTTTCCATTTTTGTCTTCTGGCATTTTGGTTCTTGTATCTGGAGTTTCTGTATTCATTTCATGTGTAGAACTTATTATTGTATAATTGCCATTTTCTTCTCTTTCAATCTCTGTATTTGTATTTGATTCTTCTGTTGATATTTCGGTTGTTTCATTTTTATATTCAGGTATCTTGCTGCTTGTATCTTGAGTTTCTTTATTCAATTCATCTGTAGAACTTGCTATTGTATAATTGCCATATCCTTGTGTGTTAGCCTCTGTGATTACACTTGTTATATTTGGTTCCTTTGTTAATTTTTCCGTTGTTTCGTTTTCACACACTTGTATCACGCTGCTTGTTTCTGGAGTTTCTAGTTTTATTTCTTCTATAGAACTCGTTATTGATATTTTATTAATTAATCTATATAAATCTGTTTTGAGGTAATCCAAGCTCTCACTTTTTATAGTTGCATATCTCTTACAAAATGATTTTAAACCGTCATTTCTATGCGAGTCATTTTCTATCAAATAATGGTTTATTTTTCTATCAGAATACATGTTTCGGCACAACCTAACCGTCTCAAGAACGCCATCAATTCTCGCAATTATTTCGCGCTTATATTGATTTAAAACATTTACGCATTCTAATGATATTAATTTTTTAATTTTAGAGTCATCTGTAGAATTTGTTATTAACCCATCTGGTAGGGTTGATATATGTATTTCCTCTGTTGGTTCTTTTGGTGTTCCATTTTCAGAACTTTCTGGTATCTCGATGTCTGTATATTCAGTTTCTGGATTCATTTTAGGTGTATAAAATATTACATTTTCTGAAATGTTTGTACCCTTATTTGTATTTGGTGTATATGTTTCCCCTGCTGGTTTTTCCATTGTTCCATTTTCAATACTTTCTGCTATCTCGGTGTCTATATATTCTGTTTCTTGATTCATTTTAGGTGTAGAAAATCTTACATTTTCTGGATTGGTAGTACCTGCATTTGCATTTGGTGTATATGTTTCCTCTGTTGGTTCTTCCATTGCTCCATTTTCACTACTTTCTGGTATCTCGGTATCTGTATCTTCATTTTCTGGATTCACTTTAAATGTAGAAAATGTCACATTTTCTGGAATGTTAGTACCGGTATTTGAATTTGGTGTATATGTTTTCTCTGGTGATTCTCTGGAGTCTTCAGTTACTCTATTTATTTCATTTATAGGATTTATTATTGTATCTTTCACATTTCTTTTTGTGTTGTTATCTGCTGGATTTCTACTACCTGTAGATTTTTTTCCTACGCCCAATACATCATATCCTAGGTTATCATCAGGGTCCTCTTCATTATCTATAGCCTCTATATCGCTATGTCCTGAGATTATTTCATCGAAAGAATGTTTGTTTGTGATGCTTTGTTGTAAATTAGTATCTAGATATTCATAGGATGGAATCATTTCATCTGTGGCTTTTGTAATACAACCTGAAATTAAATTAGATGTTTTAAGTATACGGAACAATTTTTGTTTTGGAAAATACTCCATACGCTTTACCTAACATTTGTGGTGAGCTTAGAACAAAAATCCAGCATTGATTATCTTAAGTAAGGGAAAAGTACTATATACTTTTGTTATCCATATGGTTTTTTTTTGTAAAGTAATATATTCTGGTTTGACGTGAATCAAATATCCATGATTAGGTTTCATTTAAAAAAATAATAGTACTATGTTGTATTAGTCATGAAACTTGTTGCTCCCAAAACTGACTTATCTATTACAACAAAAGATTCCTGGCAAGAACTTGTAAATTCTGGAAATGATTGCTCTGTAAATACTGTGGCTGAACTAGATTCAAGATATAGTTTTGCATACCAGATAAATCAAAAGTAAACAACATCTCTTCCCACAGATTAAATTTAACGTCTTTACAAATTTAATTTATCAAAACAGATCAAAGTACCTTTAGGTTTACATTTGATAGAATCAAATTTATTAAATATGGATTCCAAACTTTTTACAAGGTGCGTTCCAGTGTAAACTTTTTGAAAATGAGAACAAAGACTAAAGCTTATTTATTTTATTCACAACAGATTCCTTATACAGCGATTTGCACGGTCAAGAAATATTTTACCTCGTCAGTAGTAATGCCCTTGAAAATGTTGGTGCAGGCACGTCGCTATAACGCTTTCCATTTATTAGCAAATGCGTTTCTTCGTATAGGTAGAAACATACGGTGCTAAATCAGGGAGTACGACGGCAAGTGGTAATGTTCAAAATGCGAATTTTGGTCCAGAAATAAGTCGCATGTGTCGATCGATGAGATGACGCATTATCATACAACAAATGTCAATTGACAAACACGAGACACGATACGCCTCAAAACATTAAGATAAAGCAGAGCATTACACCTCATGGATTATTTCATTTGAATCGTAGAAAGAAATTAATATTTGCATCGCTTTTAAATTTTCCAAACTGCTTTTTTCGGATTAGGTACATCGGCGTGCTTTCAGTCTGCACTTTAACGGTGTATTGAAATCATGGCGTTCCATTACCACTCACAATGTTATACAAAGAAATATCAATCATTTTTTGGCTCCTTTATGTTGAATTTTGCGTGGTAATCAATCAATTTGGGAGCATTGAAGCCAGTGCAGACATTAATACTCTCTGTATCTTGTTTTGTAATTCCTGTTTGTTTTTCATATATATTTTATTACAATGGTTGCAGCTTTATTTCGGGATGTGGCAACACTGTAATTATCTGATATTTGGCGCAAGAGCATTTGTAAAATTTGACATTCGTTATGATAAACGTGACACAAGTTTAATATAGTGAGCAGTTAGTGAGCACAATTCAATTTTAAAGTAACGATAATCGGAAAGAATATATGGATTAAAATCGAGAGCATTTTGGAGCAATGATGCTGTTTTCTTTTTGTTTACAGAAAAGTGAAAAAGAATGTTTGGATGATCTAAAAACTGCTTTTGGCGACGAGGTGCCATCAATAACAACTGTGTTTCACTGGAATCAAGAATTAAATTTTAGTCGGAGTAGTGTTAGTAATGAATTTCCTGAAGGTCGACCAACAACGTCAACAACTGCAGAAAACATTGATGCTCTAACAGAACTGATAATGATAGATGGTCAAGTGACATATAGGTCAAATGATAGATGGATAAGTTCATCAATTCATTAATTTATCAATTTGTTCATTTTAGTGTTAGTATTGTAATTAAATAGATAAAGTGAACTAAACTGGTTTCAATTAATCGCTCTAGTTAAATATCTAATCGCTAAGCGAAATATCAACCGATTTTTACCAGCAAAAAGAGTAAATTCAAAGGATGTTTACAGTCCACCGCTCTCCAGTCGCAATAACTCTACATATAAGATAGCATTTTAGTTTAGCTACTTCTAGCAAAATTATTAATTGAATAATTGATGCGGAAAAATCTAATCGAAATCCCCCAGTTAGTCCACGTAATTTAGAATAAAACACTAGGCCGGACCATCGCTAAGTTCATGTGCCATTTAGATTTAGTGTGCCTTTCGTGGCTAAGTAATTTGTAAATCCTTAACGATTGTCATAAGCCTTAATCATTGAGGCAGTAGAAATGAAAAGTTATTAAACTTAATTAAATTTTATTGATCGTTAAAAATGTTTACATGCAATCCAGTGACATGCTCATTCATTCCATACGTAAAATAAAATTATCAATGCTTTGTAATTAATAAAATAAATAAACACTTCAATAAAAGCGACTTTATGATTTGTTCAGTTACATCAAAAAATGTTAAAGTAGGTACTTATAGATTTTGCCGCTGTACACAAACTATTTATTTATTATTTTAGAGTAAGGCGCCATTGTCTTAATTATTTATTTAAACATTATCTTAATTATTTACCTTGATCAACAAACTTCTCAAATTAATTTATCTGAATTATTCCCAAAAAGGTTAATGCTAAGTACCACGCTACATTAGACGAATGCATAATAAAATACTTAATAAATTTATGATCACACTTTAATTAGGTATGACTTAATTAGACGTTTTTATTTAATTATTATTCTAATATAATTTTATTCTGGATTATTATTTCGCTACTATGTTGGATATTACGACGTTCGGCGGACGCCCAAAATTACTATCCCTTACTGCTGTGGGTGAATCGTTTTGATTCATCTCAGGTCCCCTTCGACATATCGATATGCATACTTTTAGTCATGATTAATTTGTATCTCATTAGAGCATTCTAGAATATTTTTTATAACACCTGTGTGACATCGGTCAATGGACTTTGTTCCCATGCATAACTTCTATGTACAATTGATTTTTTTAAGATGTAATTAATTAGCATAGGGTATAATCAATAACTAATATTTATCTTTGTACTTCGATCATAAAATGGATTTATAGTAAGTTACCTGATGATTGTCCCCTTATCTAAAATCTTATTTACAATGCTAAACGTTTTATGCCGCCTAATTATTTTAACGTATTTACCTTAATTGTGATTACTTAATGGCAAATCCTTTTACATCAACCTAAACAGGAACGTGGCAAATCTCCACGTTATAATATAAAGGAAAATCTAATTTTATATCAAAATATTATTACATTTTCCAAAATACATTTTTGTTTTTTTACATTTTACAATACATTACAAATAAGGCTATCATGTACAACTATAATCAGTTTTAATTAAAAAAGTAATGACTTAATTATTAAATAATTTTTAGTTGGTTAAAAATCAAAGGCGCGTTCTAAAATTAGATTGGGCAAAGTAAACTACATTGTGGATCGGCTCCTCGAGCGTGACGCCACACTCGTTCAGAGAGATAGGCCTTGTCTGCACAATAGCATACCGTGTCTATGGGGTATGCATGAAGTAAATATGTATGAGGGACCTATGTTTCACATAAGGTATGTATGGATTGAACAACGAGCCAACACCCATCCAGAGAACAACCAAGCCTCATGTTGCTTTCAGTCAGATCTATTGAGAATCATCTGATTTTCAAGGCTATGACAGTTAATGAGGTATGTAGATTTATTGTTTTATTGTTAAATAAATTCAAACATATAACAGTCAAACACATAATAATCTGCCATTATCAAACACATAATTGTCTGGCGCTTGTTTACGTTCATAAATGCCACATGCCCACGATGCCACTCGATATTCGTGTAGTCAGTCAGCAGTCAGTATCATTTGACGCGTACTGCAATAAGGAGATTTAAAAGCGTTTTTAGAATGCAATTGACGGATCGGAGTCAGAGACAAAGAAGAAGGAATATATATTCCCGTGAATGTGAAAATGATAATTAGCCAAATGCAAATTTAAATATAGGAAATAATAGACAAAATGATGTAAAATGTGTCAATTGAGCCGGGGACTGTAAATACCATTCATTATTTTGCTGGTCTACACGTTAAGATATTTCGGAATGTGGTTTCAATACTGCACTAACTGAAAATCTTCTAAAACAAATTCCAAAAGTTTTTACATGTTTTTACATGTAATTATAAAAGTTTTTGATATATAAATTACAAAAAAACTTTACTCACCAGATGCTATATAACAAGAGACAAACCACATTACCAAAATCATCTTTGCCTGTTTGTCTTATATAAATTTTATATTTAAAGTTTGAACTATTTTTTGATAGTGCCTATTTAATTTAAACTAAACATGAAAATAATCTCCGAGGGTTAATAAATAAATTTTTTTGCTTTTTTAATGAACTTTTTAAATAAATTTGAATCAAGAATTTTAATGATCAAATTTAATATTGTGATGGATTTTCTAATGCATTATTTCATAAAATACAATAATTAATCGCTACATTAACGAATAATGTTGAATATTACAATGGACAATAACGTTTAAGCAAATATGGTTAATAGCTTTCTTTTCTTATGTAACACTTAAAATACAGATCAGTTCTGTCATAAATGGTCTGAAAATTTCTAATCTACCATTTACAACGTTTCAATACTATTAGTTTTAATGTTTTAAAATCATTTTTTTTTCCTTTTCCCAGGGATACGTTCTTCAGGTTCAATGCTATTGCAATCCTATGCTGTATTCTAGCATTTTTTGAATATGAATTTAAAAAATAAGGTTTTAAAGTGAAATGAAGAAAGCCAACATTTTTCTTCATAAATAATTACCACTTTTATATTTAGCAACAATAAATATTGATATAATTTATACATCTTACTTAATATATCGATATCTTTAAAACTTTACAACTTTTAGAACTTTAATACTTTTAAAACTTTTTGTGCTGTTTTAAAATCACATTCCGTACACTCAAAAGGCTTCCTTCTAAATGACTTCGTTTGTGATTTAAAAGACTTACTTTGTGTGCAGTTTTAAAGTCACATTCCGTACACTCGAAAGGCTTCTCTTCTAAATGAGTTCGTTTGTGATTTAGAAGAAAGATTTTGAATGCAATATTAAACCCACATTCCGTACACTCAAAAATCTTCTCTCCTAAATGAGTTCGGTTGTAATCTAGGCGGCGATCTACTTTGTGTGCAGTTTTAAAATCACATTCCCTACACTCGAAGAGTTTCTCTTCTGAATGAGTTTGTTGGTGTCTTAGAAGATTGCCATTTACCTAGTGCAGTTTTAAAACAACATTCCGTAATTTTTCGAACCAACCTCTACTAGTTTTAAAATCCTCACCCTCTCTCCTAGTGCTTGGTGATTTTTTCAGTAAATTAGTATGTAAAAGCCACGCCTCTGCACAAATTATAGAGAGTAAAGGTGCGAGAATCAAAAGAATAAAGAGTCAAGGTAATTCTTTAAGGCTATCAACAACTAAGTTTCTACTTGTTTTAGGATTTTAGACCTTTATTTTTTATTACGCTCACTCCCTTTGCAACATCAACAATTTTTATGGCATCATTGTTCCTTATTACCGTGGACATCGTATATTTAGCCTAACTGTATTGTTTTCCACAAACAGTTACGTGAATAGCAAACTTTGTACCTCTTTTTAAACATATTGCGTGCACAGAGGTGTGTAAGATTTGGCATAGTTAAAGTTTATATGGAGAAGGAGTGCAGAAAGGTAAAATCTATATACAATATGTGTTACAAAGCCATTGTCAAACACATAATAGTCTGTCATTATCAAACACATAATAGTCTGTCGCTTGTTTACGTTCATAGATGCCACATGCCCACGATGCCCCTCGATATTCGTGTAGTCAGTCAGCAGTCAGTATCATTTGACGCTTACAGCAATAAGGAGAGAGCACACGCACGGAGGAGACTGAGATTTAAAAGCGTTTTTAGAATGCCTCGACATAGAACATTGACGGATCAGAGACAAAGAAGAAGGAATATATATTCCCGTGAAAGTGAAAATGATAATTAGCCAAATGCAAATTTAAATATAGGAAATAGTATACAAAATGATGTAAAATGTGTCAATTGAGCCGGGGACTGTAAATACCATTCATTATTTTGCTGGCCTACACGTTAAGATATTTCGGAATGTGGTTTACTGCACTAACTGGAAATCTTCTAAAACACAAACGAACTCATTCAGAAGAGAAGCCTTTCGAGTTACGAAATGTGACTTTAAAATTAGGCATATAATAAGTCTTCAAAATCACACACGAACTCATTTAAAATGGAAGCCTTTCGACTGTACGGCAAATGACTTTAAAACTTTTTCTGCAGTTTTAACGTCACACTTCGTACACTCGAAAAACTTCCTTCTAAATGAGATTGATTGTGATTTAGAAGACTTACGAGTGCAGTTTAAAAGTCACATTTCGTATTCTCGAAAGGTTTCCTTCTAAATGAATTCGTTTGTGATTTAGAAGACTTACTTCGAGTGCAGTTTTAAAGTCACATTCCGTACTCTCAAAAATCTTCTCTTCTAAATGAGTCTCTCTGTGATCCAGACAAGTTACTTTGTGTGCAGTTTTAAAGTCACATTCCATACGCTCGAAGAGCTTCTCGTCTAAATGAGTTTGTTTGTGTCTTAGAAGAGATACACTTAATGCAGTTTTGAAACCACATTCCGTACACTCGAAGCAATTTTTCGAACCACCCTTTACTAGTTTTAAAATACTCAACTTCTCTTCTTGTGCACGATGACTTTTTTCAGCAAATCGGTATGTAAAAGCATTGCCTCTGCACAAATTAAAAGAGTGAAGTTGCGAGAATTAAAAGAGTGAAGGCTTGAAGAGTGAAGGCGTATTTCACTAAGGTTATCACCAACTAATGTTCTACTTGTTCTAGGTGTTTGGACTTTTATTTTTCTTTATTACGCTCACCCCCTTTGCAACGTCAACCATTTTTATGGCACAATTGTTCCTTATTATCGTGAACATCGCAGATTTAGCCAAACTGTATTATTTTGCGCAAACAGTGACACAAACCAACAATTTCTTTCTTTAACTCAACAGTCAGCAAATTTGGCTTCCTACTACTAGCGCTTCTGTTTGTAGTAGTAAGAAGCCATCATTTTCGTTTTCAGAAGCCATACCGACTAATAAATTTAGCAAAAGTTAAGCAAAATTGTAAAAAATTAATCGTTGTAAGTGTAAAGTTTAAGCGTATCAATTGAGCGGCGAACTGTAAACACCATTCATTATTTCGCTGCTCGATACGTTAAGATAATTCGGAATGTAGTTTCGAAACAACAATAAATTGAAATCTTCTAGATCACAAACAAACGAACTCATTTAAAAGAGAAGCCTTTAGAGTGTTCGGAATGTGACTTTAAAACTAGACACAAAATAAGTCTTCAAAACCACAAACGTTTAGAAGAGAGGCCTTTCGAATGTACGGAAAGTGACTTAAAACTTTTTGGCCAGTTTCAAAGACACACTCCTTACACTCAAAATACTGCCTTTTAAATGAGTTCGTATGTGATTTAAAATACTTACTTTGAGTGCAGTTTCAAAGTCACTTTCCGTAACTCAAAAATCTGTTCTTCTAAATGACTTCGTTTATGATCTAGATTCTAGACGGCCTATTTTGTATACAGTTTACAGTCACATTACGTACAGTCTAAGGGTTTCTCTTCTGAATGAGTTGGTTTTTGTCTTAGAAGATTTCCATTTACTGCAGTTATAGAACCACATTCCACATACTCGAAGGAATTTTTCGAACCACCCTCTACTAGTTTTAAAAACTTCTTTTCTTGGGCTTGATGATTCTTTCAGCAAATCGGCATGTAAAAACCTCGCCTCTACACAAATGAAAGGAGTGAAGAGTGAAGTTGTATTAATGCTATCACCAACTAATTTTCTATTTATTCTAGGAGCTTAGACCTTTAATAATTTTATTACGGTCACTCCCTTAGCAACATCAGCAGCTTTTATAGCATCGTTGTTCCATATTATCCTGGACCTTGTAGATTTAGCCAGACTGTATTTTGCACAAACAGTTATACAAACCTTGTTTTCAGGATTGCTACAATTTCTTTCTTTAATTGATCAATCAAACAATTTGCTTCTTATTACTAGCACTACTGTGCACTTTTTCATTTTCAGAAGATATAATGAGTAAAAAATTTAGCAAAAGTTAAGCAAAATTGTAAAAATTTATCTTTGTAAGTGTAAAGTTTAATCCTGTTAATTTAGCGTAGGTTTGTAAACAGCATTCAGTATATTGCTGGTCGATACGATAAGACATTTCGGAATGTGGTTTCGAAACTGCAATAAATTGAAATCTTCTAGATCACAAATGAACTCATTTAGAAGAGAAGCTTTTCGAGTGTACAGAATGTGACTTTAAAACTTTTTTGTGCAGTTTTAAAATTCACAATCCGAATACTCGAAAGGTTTCCTTCTAAATGGTTCGTTTGTGGCTTATAAGACTTACTTTGAGTGCAGATTTAAAGTCACATACCGTACACTCAAAAATCTTCTCTTCTAAATGAGTTTTTTTGTGATTTAGATGACTTATTTTGTGTACACTTTTAAAGTCACATTCCGTACACACGGAGGGCTTCTCTTCTGAATGAGTTTGTTTGTGTCTTAGAAATTTTCCATTTACAAAATTGTAAAAATTTATCTTTGTAAGTGTAAAGTTTAATCCTGTTAATTTAGCGTAGGTTTGTAAACAGCATTCAGTATATTGCTGGTCGATACGATAAGACATTTCGGAATGTGGTTTCGAAACTGCAATAAATTGAAATGTTCTAGATCACAAATGAACTCATTTAGAAGGGAAGCCTGTCGAGTGTACGGAAAGTGACTTCAAAACTTTTTGCGCAGTTTTAAAGTCATACTCCGTACACTCGAAAAGCCGCCTTCTAAATGAGTTCGTTTGTAATTTCGAAGACTTACTTTGAGTGCAGATTTAAAGTCACATGCCGTACACTCGAAAGGCTTCCTTCTAAATAAGTTCGTCTGTGATTTAGAAGACTTACATTGAATGCAGTTTTAAAGTCACATTCCATACACTCGAAAATCTTCTCTTCTAAATGAGTTCGTCTGTAAACTAGAAGTTTTTCGATTTACGTCGTGTCCTGTTTTGAAGTCACATTCTCTTCTGAATGAGTTTGTTTGTGTCTTAAAATATTTCCATTTACTACAGTTTTTAAACCACATTCCATACACTCGGAAGGATTTTCTCCGCTATGACTTCGTTCATATCTGTTCAAACTGGATTTATTTTTATAATTAAAATAACATTTCATACATGCTAGAGGCTTCTCTTCATTACTAATTCCTTTGGACGTTCCATTGTGTATTTGCCTTGATTTGAAATCAACATGCGTACAGTGGAAATACTTATTCCCTACTGTACTCGCAATATACCAAAATGACAGTTGCTTATTACGAATGAATATAAACTAAGTTCATTAGAACAATTTTCAAGTATTTCTTATTTATTCACCAAATATAATATCAAATTTTTATTAGACAAAATTTGCATATGAAAAACAAGTTGAAATAATTATTTATGACACCAACACCGTAATATAATATTATTTATATAATACCAAAATGAAAATTTCAATCAAAAAATTATAACTCTTTATTCTAAAATTCAAATTCTATGGATGTACTGCGGATGTTGAGGGTACATTTTCCTGAATAGGTTTCTTCTCTTCAACAGTATGATTTCCTGGCGCGGTTTGATTTTTATCCACCGTTGGTGCATAAATTGGAAATACATCTTTGATTGTGGCATGAAGCTCCATAGCTTCTGCTGGATGAATCAATTTCAGCAGAGGTCCTAAGGAATTTGCAAAGAATAGATTCAGTTTCTCTAAAGCTACATCGTGATCCATATCTAGCAAATGGTTAAGTTCTGATCCTATAATTGGCAGAACATTTATAAGACCAGGAGGAATCTTAGCTAATATTCCAGCTGCAGCAATTGTAGCTTTATCTAATTCCGGCTTTATAACCGCCATTGTTTGTATATCAGCTTTGCAGTCCAGAACCATATTCATAGATTTGATGAAGCTTAAAATATCTGTTTCGGGTGTTTTGCACACTTCAGATTCGATATCATGGATAAAATCGTTTGCTAAATCTTTTGGAATTTTATCCACATTCTCCAAGAGTGTATTAATCGGTTTCAAAGCATGGAAAATGCCATGAATGCCTATGAAAGCGTCTCTAGTATAAGTGTTACATACTTTTTCATTACATTTTGCATCCGTATGATTTGATAAACAATTTCCGCTACGTCGCAGAAATTGTTTTGATGTATCAAGCAGTTTTGGTATGATATCCCTTAAACAGCCCAGTTTCGGAGGATTTGTTGCTATAGGTGTTTGTTGAATGTGTTGAGATGTTCCAAGCAACGGATCTTCTAAAAATAAGTTTTTAATTTAGTATTTTCAATTTTTTACTTTTGTAACAAAGTCCCTTAGTTACGTAAATAATTAAATCAATAAATAATTATAACACCGTTCTGTAATAGCTAAAATGTAAAAATATAAGTAAACTATATAATTAAGTACATAGTATAGAAACGACGTAAATAGTTAGATCGCGCGTCGTCGCTATCTTTCTGGCTGCTTGACGTTTAACTATGGGCGTATGTGTGGATAGAGTGCGTGTGTGTGGATATGATATGAAAGTTGTGCGTCGCGTGTATGAGCGGAGAGCTAGCCGGTCTATAAATCTTGTGTGGTGGCTATGCACACAGGGACTCATTAAACGGGTGAATATTGGGGTATAAATAGCGAGAATAAAACAGAATATTTTAGTAGTAATTTCCAATTTATTTTCGAATAAACAAATAAAAATTTTGAAAATCCGGTGAATCAGAGCAGCGACGTGAGTTAAGACGTAAGTTTGGTAAGAGACATTGTATAGCATATATTGTTTAGTATTTTGCATTTCTTTTTTTCCTTATTTTATTTTTGAATCGCTTCACTCCTTTCCGCTATCCGTCTCCTATCCAGAAGTAACATCGACTTCCTTCACACACCGCATTTTAGAGTGTATAGTTGTGGCTTATACCAGCGTGGTACACGTCGACGGGTTCCGAGGCGTTGTATAAGTGTTCACCTTTGGTATATGATAGAATTAGTCACCTGTCGACACCAACGAACAAAGGGGTGTCGATAACGTTCCTTACCTTCTAACTGGAGTATATAGTTGTGGTTTATATCTTGTGTAACGTTATCTAGCTCCGGGACGTTGTTTATGTGCTCAGCTTTGGTTTACGCTCGAACTACTCACCAGAAAAGACCAACGTAATCCTTTCAGTATAGTGCGTGGTTTGGCTTGTACCGGTGTTGGATACTGTAGCGTCAACGTACTTCGGGGCGCTGCAGGTATGTTCATCTCTGATCTATGCTCATACTACCCGCTGAGAACAGTAACATCAACGGATTCCGGGGTGTTACGTAACATTAGTGATTTCCAAAACTCATACCGTACCCACCGCCTACACCATATATTCGAATCTAACCATCGGCATTTGCGAATTAATTATGAATTGCTAGTAACCGCTTTCCTTATTTTCGCCGTATTTTATTTTGGTCACCGCATATATTTTGCTTTTATTTATATATTGTTTTACATGCACCGCCGTTAATTTGAGTGCTTTTGGTTTTTTTTATCATTATTATTATTATTACACTAGTTATATGCTATGCGCCGTTTTTATTAATTATTAATTATTGTTGTGATGACATTGATCCCGCTGCTTGATTTGCTTATTATTATTGCGTCATTGCTTTGATTTGATATTCATAATTGATTGGATATTTGTTCCTTTGATAATTATTGACAATGTTATTGTGCATTTATATCTTTGTCACTGTTTTGTCTAAAGAATAATAGATGGTTTTGTTATAACTTTAATGGTGTTTCACTCATTATTGGATAAGTTTATTGCAGCTATACCCGCAAGATCTAGGAGACCTGGTTAGCTTGCCAACTGCAGCTACCTAAGCCCTCAGAGAGCCTCTGAGGTCGGGAAGAACTACAAGATCTGTTCAGAAGTGCGATTTCATTTTAAACTGACGTGGCGCCCGAGGACGTTTTCAAAGGTAGTTCAGTCTGTAACTATTTACGCTATTTGTGATAGTCGCTAGGCTCCCCATTAACAGCGTCGCGTGTGGGAGTTCTGTTAGCGTATTAAATAGATTACTAGATTTCGTCACATAGATTTGACATCCACGCAGGGACATTGGTGTCAAGCCGTCTATTTAGCACTCATAGTACGACGACACTACGTGTGGTGGTTGTGGTTGTTACAACTTTCAGAGATTGACTTCACGTTATAAACCTATTATATTTTTGTTGCAAGCAAGTTGAAATAAGACGCAAACAATGCTCAATAAATTAGAAATTTTGTTAAATATATATTTGTTAGATGATAACAGTAAAAGTCAAATCTCCGATGGAACGAATCTTGGTATAGGAAGACAATTTTAGTGAGTCAGTAAATATATGGTTATGAATTATGGAGGTGTCTGTAAAACATATTTTTATGTAGTGCTGAGGTATGGGCAGTGAGTGAGAGTAAAGATATAGAATGGGTGCGAATAGGATGTATGGAAATGATAATGAGGGTAAAACAATCGACGCCGAATAAAATTGTAATGGAAGAGCTAAATAAGTATAAGTGTGGTGTAGATAGATTCAAGAAAATGGTAAGCTTTGAGAGGATTGTGAGAGCGTGATTAAATGAGTGTACTTAGATGCGATAAACGAGATAATTAAAGGGGGGATGCATTACTGTGTGGGTCGAGGAGTAGAAAATTTTTTTTTAATGTTGGATGTTCTATGGATGACGAATGTCGTAGAACGAGAAAGAGATGTTATAAATGAAATGAAGTGTTAGAATGGATAAAGGATGTATAAAAACAAAAGCCCGATGTCGGATTAAGAGAAACAAGATTTAACTATATATATATATATATATATATATACATTGGTTGCGGGCAAAATTCTAGAATATTTGATGATGGATGTAAGTATGTAAGAAAACCGGTATTGGATGAGCGAGAAGGAAAGAAGATGTAGAAAAAAGGGGAAAATGGGAGCACTGCGTAAAGGAATATGAGCGTTTGGAATTCAATGAGGAGGCACAAAGTGTGGCTACAAATTGAAAGAGATGTATGGGATCGCATGGGAGAGAATTAGGAATTAGAAAAAAATCATAATAATGGGTATAAGGAAGGGGTAATTTGAGATAAAAATTCTGCATAACAACTGGTGTACCGGATTTATTCCATTTAATTTAGAAAGACCACTGATATGTAGAAATGGTAGTTGCTCTAAACAGTTGTTCAAAATAATATCAAATAAATTATCCTGAAAAATCCTTGAATTGGATGCAAATTTTATATATTCGCTTAATATTAGAAACAATTTTAACTATAAAATTTGACGAACTCGCGCATTTAAGGAAATCAATCCTTAAATAATAAAACTTTTTATAAACAAACAACACATAAATTTTTGAAAGAAAGGTTTGTAGATGTTTGTAAATAGGTCTTGTAAAGAAAGGTTTGTAATTGCTTCTGATTGAAATATCTATTAATTATAATAAATTACACACTCACCCGGTATATGTGGTGTATGGGCATGACAAATAGTCACAGTTAATAATAAATAAATGTACTTTTTCATAGCGTTCACTTCGTTACTTCAATTCAAAATCAAATAGTATAGAATGAAATAACAGTTTTTTTCGTTCATTTTTATAGTCCTTATAGTTGCTTTTAATTATTCGAAAAAAGTTGAAATTTAAATATTTATGGCTTTATTTTCATATAGATAGTCGTTAAGATATAAAGATATGTGGAGTGGACTACTAATTTATTAGTTTCATAAAAAAAATACCCGAATTATCAGCGAGAATTGCGACTTTTTTAAATATGAATCTATGATAGCAAAAGCAAGGTAAAGTCCTTTTCAATTGAGAAATAGAATAATTTTCTTGCTTATCAAAAGTACGGTTATTTTTTAAAATATAACACCGTTTATGATTATAAATTATATAGCTTTATGTGCAATTATATATATATATATATAAAACTTAATAAAACACTTTTAAAAAAATAAAATTTGAAATATTAAAATGGATAGGCTAGTCAAAAGTTATGATATAACATTTTACTAGCATATCCATGTAATTGGCTCTAAGACAATAAAGATCTAAAAAAAAATAAAACAATAAGTTTAAACATTAGAGCACGCTTGTGTACAGTCTGGTAATCACACTCTGAACACTTGAATGGTTTCTCTACTGAATTTCCTGGTTTGTGATCTCTTAGAGCCCTCTTTTGTGCAGTCTTGAAATCACACTCTGAACACTGCACTGCAATGATTTCTCTCCTAAATGTATTCGTTCATGTTCTGCAAGATTTTCTTCCACGTGGTATTGAACGTCACACGCTGAACACTTGTATGCTTTCTCTCATGAATGTACTAGTTTGTGAGTTATTAGCGTACACTTATACAGTTTGTTAATCACACTCTTAACACTTGAATAGTTTTTCTACTGAATGTTTTTGTTTGTGATCTATTAGACGCCTTCTTTGTACAGTCTTCCAATTACACTCTTAACACTGCATAGATTTCTCTCCTGACTGGGAACACATAGGTCAAGTCTCTACGTATAAATACTTGGAAACTAGTATGAATGACACATGCACGTACCGCCAAAAAGTCCTCGCTCGCATAGAACAAGCGAGAGCAACATTCATCAAAATGAGAAAAATTCAGACTTCTCCAGATTTAAGCCAGGGTTAAGGCTAAGAATGATCCGATGCTTTATTTTTCTGACACTGCTTTATGCGATGGAAAGCTGGACTTCAAACCAGGAAACAACCAAAAGGATAGAGTCCTTCGAAATGTGGGTCTATCGCTGCAAGCTGCGCATACCATGGACCGACAATGTCACAAATGAGGTAGTGCTACGGAGAATGCATAAAGAAACCGAAATTCTCTTTACTATAAAAAAAAGAAAGTTGCAGTATCTAGGCCACATCTCTAGAAATCAAAAATACGGTTTACTACAACTTATAATCCAAGGGGAACGTAGCATCGGAAGACGGCGTATATCCTTACTGCATAATCTAAGGGAACGGTTCGGGATGTCGTCTGTGGACCTATTTCGTTCGGCGAAAGTAAACATTGCCATAATGATCAGCAACCTCCGATGGAGAAGCTGAATTAAGAAGGAGAAAATGTCAAATTACGCCTTTGGCTTGTTAGTCAGTGACGAAGGTTATAGGAACTCTAGAGTCGTAACTTGTATGGGCAGTTATGAATTAGCTCGTTCAATTTGTGTGCTGCAGGGGGCGCTCTTTACTTCCAGGATAATTTTTACTGTTTGTGTAAGAGCGTTAATTGCTTCATTGGTGTGATAATAGTCATTGTAATAGAGGGAGTTGTAAAACTGTGGCAGGTAAATGTAACCTTTGACCTGTGTAGGCATAGTATCGTGTACCACTCAACTGACAGGTGTGATCGATTAATTGTGTAACTGTTCCGAGTAGTAGGAGATTGTTCTGTTAGATGTCGCTGGATGTAAACGGCCTATTTAAACTGGTATATTATGGATCTGAAATAGTAAGACTGCTTAATTGTAGGGATATTTGTGATATATGAATTTACTGTAGTGGTTGTTGATTTTACTTTTGGAGAGGAGAGTGTGTTCGGAAATTCTCGAACTTCCATGTAGATATTTAAATTCGAATTTTCCGATTGGTTGTTGGTTTACGTAACGGTAGATTAGCTAATGAAAATTGGGATAGCACAATTTTAGGGGAAGTGGAGGGGATCCATCTCGCTAACTCACAATTTAGCGCTAACTCGCTAAATTTTGGCTTCTCCAGTTTTAATTAATTCCAAGAACATAATGACCTCATGTTGTTTAAGACGGATGGGGGAACTGGATTTAAATTAAGCCACTGTTGTATGCTGAGAGCCCAGACTGGGTAAGATATTAAATTTTCTTGTTTGTCAAAATTCTGCCAAGTTCTACAGCTTGTAGTAGAACTTGCAGCAAAGAAAATTCGTTCCTGTGGAATTCACCGTAAGATACTGGATTGGATTTTCGGTTGAGTTTTGGGTGTAGCGGTTCACGTGGCAATTGGTATCAAGCAGCCATCATGGCATTTCAAAAAACTGGACTGGAGTGGAAAGGGAATGAATATAAATGGACGATTCCTGAATCATCTTCGTTTCGCTGACGACATTGTACTCATCGCAC